>JALPQI010012942.1:0-31590 GCA_025490895.1 Thaumatotibia leucotreta | reverse complement strand
CGTGCCTATTTGAGTCGAATCGAACCTTATTATAATCACATCTTTCTAAATAAAATCGAAATAATTATTGTGCTCATAAATGTGATGGTTTATTTTTATGCAGCCGGTATGGATGGATGGCCAAAACAACTGGTTGTCTAAATTCAATCACTTTGTTGATATGATGGCTCCGCGGAAACAAGAAGTTTAATCCTTAAAAAAACAACAAAATTGCACTTTATTCTGATAAGAATCAAAGTGATTCCTAGACAACCAGTTGTTTTGGCCATCCATCCATACCGGCTGCATAAAAATAAACCATCACATTTATGAACACTAATTATTTTGATTTTATTTAGTAAGATGTAATTATAATAAGGTTCAATTAGACTAAAAAAATAGGCACGTTTTTCCTTCTAAAATTTGAATTGACTCCGTGGAACCTTCATATTAGATAGGTCTTATATACCTTATTATATTAGGGTAGTAGATAATTGATCAACTAAATTATTAATTTAAGTTTCCCATTCCGTTTGAGTAATTAATTGAATCCCCAGTTTTTAAATAATACAAAATATATGTAGGTAATAACAATATTTTATTTAACCAGATACATAATTTACGTATGAAATAGGGATAAAAAATAAATCATAGTAAAACCATCACCTATTATTTAACTATAATCCAAACGATCCCAACAATGGTCCGAAAGTTCCAGAACGCAATCGAATATCTTCCAAAGGAAGTGGCGCCCCGTTCTATGCGAATATACTATACAGGTTGATCAATGATTTTTGAGTCATGTCATGGAGCAGGAGGGATCTAAGGACGGTCGCGCTGAGCATCTTTCACTATGCAAACAACCAAAACAAAGCGAAAAATAAAATCCTGAATATGAGTTAGCGGATTCTTAGCTAACAATCAAGGATCAATTAACTTGTAGATACGTAGGATGCCCTGAAAATTTCGGGAATTTAATACTTAGGAACGTATATTTGACATGTGTTATACCTCTTTCTTACAAGCATAGTCTCATTATTCGAAAACACTGGCCACTTAGAAAAAAAAACAATGTCCGATTTTCAATTGTTTTTTAAAGTCGTTGAGTCGCTGGTGAAAATGGAGCTGTCCCGCGAAAGTTTTAGAGCAATGATTTATTATGACTTTAAAAGTGGATTAACACAACAACAATGTGGAGACCGATTAACTATTGCTTTTAGTAGTGAAGCACCTTCAAAGACGACCATATACAGGTGGTATTCGGAATTCCAACGTGGCCGTGTGTCTCTTGCGGATGACGTACGTGAGGGTCGACCGAAAACGGCCGTTACCGATCAAAACATCGATGTTGTTCGCCAACTGATAAAGGAAGATAGGCATGTTACATATCGGGAGATTCAGGAGACTTTAGGCATTGGAATGAGTCAGGTACAAGTTATTTTACAACAAGAGTTGGGCGTGCGGAAGTTATTTTCCCGGTGGATTCCTCACTTGTTATCTGACGACCAGAAAACGGTGACCGGAAAATTGGTGCCGCAAAACTTTAAAAAGATTTAATGGAGGAAGCTCAAATGCCGTTTTTAGTATTGTGTCAGGTGACGAATCATGGATTTACGCATATGAGCCTGAATTGAAAAACCAATCTCAAGTTTGGGTTTACGAAGACGAACCGAAGCCGACAAAAGTTGTTCGTTCTCGCAGCACGATCAAAAAAATGGTAGCCACGTTTGTCTCCAAATCGGGTCACGTGGCGACTATCGCTCTTGAAGATCGAAGAACTGTCAATGCCGATTGGTATATAGGCGTTTGTTTACCGATTGTTTTTGCTGAACTGCGAAAAACTAACCCTAACCGCCGTATTATACTACACCATGATAATGCCAGCCCTCACACCGCTCAGAAAACAGACGACTATCTGAAGGGCGAAAACGTCGAATTACTGGACCATCCTCCGTACAGCCCCGACCTATGTCCCAACGATTTTTTTACTTTCCCGAAAATAAAGAATCGGTTGCGTGGTCAGCGTTTTCAGACCGCGGAAGAAGCAGTCGACGCTTATAAAATGGCCATTTTGTCAACCCCCACATCAGACTTCAATAACTGTTTTAAAAACTGATTTCAGAGAATGAGAAAGTGTATTAAACACATAGGAGAATACTTTGAAAAACAATAAAAGTACTTTTATTTCATTAAAATGCGTATTTTTTCCGATTCCCGAAACTTTCAGGGCAACCTACGTAATTAGTATTTTGTAAAAATATTTAGTTCGTCACTTTAGTGAACGTTGTTCAAAGTGACCGTTCCTAGTACCTTGTTCACTCCTGCTCCATGACTCAATCATTCACCTTAAAAAATTTAGGTACCATGGTTTATGTAGGTAAGCACGGTTTTTCGCATTAAAGACTGAGGAGGTAAGTGCTACCCAGTACTACCGGAATACGACGAACCAGGAACAATTCTTTATATAGTTAGATAAGTACCTACTTCTTATATTCTACTTATATTATACCTAGGCACGGATGGATGACCTCCCGTAGAAAATTGAAATGTTTGTATTGCCAGACTAAAAAGATGTTACAGATTACCTAGGCCCTGCGGCCCTACCGCGAATTCCGAAATCCGCAGATTTCGAGGTCTTTTCTCTGCCACTGTATTGACGCCATCGTTTGACGTTCGTTGATGTTTTCAAAATAATGTGTTGTTTTATAAAAGTTGCTGGCATAATTATTATGGCTTAGGTATAAATACTTTAGAAAATTTCCAAAATTATTCAATCAATGTAATTTAAGTTATCATTGCAGAGCTGACACGAAACTTTGTTTTACCAGGTCCACTAATGGGGTATGTACCTACTCTTTACTGAAAATTGCACGTGCATTCCCGTTACTTGCGAGATCTTCGGACCAAGTTAGTTAAAGTTTCAGAATCAGTAGTAGTAAGTAATAATAATAGCGTCCAGTATGCTTAGCACATGATAGGTATGTCAGCACGTCGCTGCGAGATAGATTTTCCATCTTTTACTACTTACATGAACAAAAGTGGGATGGATAGTCTACCTCGCAGCGACATATTGTCGCACTAATCCTGTGCTAAGTCACAGAACTATTTATAGGTGGTTCAAAATTTTACCGACACTTCCAAAAACCTAGTAGGGTTAATCTGAGACTCAAAATCTCACAGGCAGCGGCAATACACTTAAATGCTGTACATTGTATACGAGATATATTTCAGTTGTCCGGACGCGATTCGACCTTGCTAAGCCGCTGCGGCGGCGCCTCCATGGAGATGGAGCCGAAGTGAGCCTTCTTCCCGGCGGCGGCGGCGCGGCGCAGGCGCGTCGCGCGCACTAACTCCGGCGTGCGTGGCCGCCGGATCGGCATCGTGGATGCCATGCGGAGATGCGTGTACAGCGGGATCTGGGCGTTAAGACATGTGATTTTTTAACCGTTTTTAACCCTTAACTCCTGGAACGCCGCTGTCATAAATTTGATGGTTGATTAATTACTTCAATTATTTTATATTAGGTATAGTCCAATTGGCTTGTGACGGATCTGTCACTAGGCACTCCAGGGATTAATTCGGCAAGCATAGGGGATGGTTGTGTTCAAGCCTCCTTGGCACTGAATAGCATTGAACATTCTGGTTAGAAAAAAAAAACTAAAGGTGGGTCAATGTCTAGTTATCCAGTATTTTGGACATTGTCGAATTAAGAACCTATGCTCGAAAAAGTTACGTTGTTGTAAATAAAATACCACCATTGTCACAAGTTCTTTGAATAATTTGTTGTTATTTGGCACTTTTCGCTGAACATGTCGATAATGTTGAGATAAGGTGGAATTTCCAGTGAGTAATGTGATTATAAATGTATTATAAAATGCGATGGATTCATTTTTAATAAACTGGACTGTTTTGTCGCCTGGCTGACGAGATAGAAGTGATAAAAAAAATACTGTCCGACTCCTACGTATGTCAGGCAATCTGAAGAGCGAAAGTGCCCGTGAGCAGCGCGCGCCTGCGTCCATATTGAGAGTAGTAGACACAGCTTGTTGCCGCTACCTGTGTCGGCACATTCATCCAACTATAAAATATTGACCGTTGGCAAAAAGTCATCTAGCACGCTCGAGTCCCGCGTGTCAGACCGGCATGGAAGTTCAAAATGGTGCCCAAAAAGGGACTCTGAGCACAGCATGGCGAAACTGCCCGGACGCAACTCGCGCTCTATGTTGAGAGGAGTATAGCACACCGAGGTCTTAGTACGGCTACAACTAGCGCTCCATATCGTAAAGAATACAGCACACGCAGGTGGTATATTTCCAGAAGCCATTACCTTTATTATGAAACACTGACCGTTGGCAAAGAGTCGTCCAGCACGATCGGCTCCTGCGTTTCAGGCCGGCGCGGAAGCTTAAAGTGGTTCCCCAGAAGGGGCTCGGTGCACGGGGCGCCGAAAGTGCCCGTCTGCAACTCTCGCTCCGTGATGTCCCGCAATTTGTCGATCTCTACCTGCCCGGGCACATAGCGGGAGACGTAGCCGCTACGGAACACCTAAACAGAGATTAAATTCATGATAATGATATTGGTGATGGTATTTCGTAAAAAATATTTTTAAAGTTTTTGTTTGTATAAATTTACCTATGCATCACCTACTCAATGGTATTTCTCCGCAGTGATATAAAATAAATTACCATCAATATTATTTTCCTCGCGCTCTAGATACAAAAACCTCACCTTCATTGTGGTAAAGCTGGCGACCTTTTTGACGTCAGCTGGCACTAATGTCACATCCAGGTTCCAAGGTTGGAATGAGCCCAGGGTTTGCAGGTATTCGCCGGAGAGACGCCACACTCGCACACTGTAGTCTGAACTGCCACTGAGTTGAAAGGAATATTAAAATGAGGCTAGCCGAGAAGTGCAGACGGCTCTTAATGTGACACTGATATATCTGAAGAAAAGGCAATTCATAAATTGCTAACAGATCACTCATCATATCAGATTCATGCGACACTGTGTGTTAGGTAAGGTATGCAACTTATGCCAAATATTCAGAACAGAGTGACTTAGATACAGCAATGAATTTGCATCAATGGGTCAGTAGGTTGAGAGGGTCAGGGTTGTTGGTTGTTGTTATGAGTTTATGAGACTGCTAGTACCTGAGCAACAGCTTGTACTCGTCAATGTAGGCAAGGGTTGTGACGCAGCGAACATGGCCTCTGTAACTGTTCAGCAACAAAGGCAGTGGTTGGTCTCGCACGCAGCGCTTGGCCCGTCCCTCAATGCGGTCGCGTAACAAGAATGGAAATTGGAGGCGAAGTGCTGGCATATTTATGTGAACCTGAAAATTACCAATTGTACAAAAGCTAGGTACTTTAAATAAAGAATAGACGCGGCATAAGAAAACATCATTGTAAGTAGCTGAGACTTTTTCTCAGAAGCTGGTAAAGAAAAGGCAGTGGACGCTCAAGTCGTTGAATCAAAAGAGAAGAAGGAACTTGACGACTAACTAGGAACCTATTCGCCTCCTGCGTACGTTTCAATGGGCTGAGGAGTAAAGCAACCGACCTCTTTGTTAACAAGATAGTTAGTCATGAGCCAAGTCTTGATATATCCCACGGTAGTGCCGGTGAAGAGGTAGTTGTTCAGAGTGTCAGTGGCCAGCGCTGAGACGTAGTCACCAGCGGTGTGTACCGCTTGGAAGGAACCCTGGAACCCTCCCGCCGAATGATCGGACCACGCTTGCACTATGCCGTTTTCGAGGGATAGCATGAATGACGCTGGAAAACAATTTTCGTCATAGTAAGTACTAATCCTATATTACGCCTAACAATTTATTCATTCTATAGTAGCTACCTTGCCGTAAATACCTTGGCGTATCAGTGCCGTTTAAAAACGTTCACTGATACAATGTTGTACAGTGTCAAACGTTTATTAGTGGTTAATAGACATTATTATTCCAGCATCCGGTACAAGTACCTACCTATTGAGTTGAGTACAAGTGCCAGTTGCTCCGACCTATTTTGGGCTCATGCCTAAATCATGCGAGGTTTTTTCGGCTACTTTTTGATTCCCGCCCTTCCCCTAGTGATGTTTGGTGAGGAAATTTGTAAAAACCTTTAACGATGCCCGAGAGTTTGATGCAACCCGCTCTGAGTAGGAACAGTATTGAAAATGTCGCTAACCAATGCGCATGTGCATCGGCCTCGTCTCAAGGAAGACCATGGCATGCACGGCGAGATGGCGCATAGCTTGCGCCCGTTGCGGGAGTGAGACGGTAGAAACCCGGCGCGCGCGCGCCTTCTGAACTGCCGCCGCTGTGTCCACACCGCGGCCGCTCACATTGCTGCAGAACAAATAAGTAGAGAGTAAAACCATTCAATGCGAAGAGTACCTACATAATGATGTTATGTTATGTTTTAGAGCGACGACGGAATCGAGCGGGCTGTCGAACATTTGATGTGCTCATTCACTCCTTTTCCCGTTACTGAAGCTGCAGGTTAATGTCCAGCTTTGCAGCTGCGTTCTCACATTACTAACCGAGGACGTCCCTGAGGTCGACGTCCCTGATTTCTTTCTCCTCCAACCTATAAACATATTGTCTTGCCGCTGCATGCATAATGCATACCGCTAGGCTAGAACATGCTGAATAGTTTCGACTCTTCCTCAATGTGGACAGGCTGCTTCATTGCTTATTCCCATTACCGGCACATTTAATATTGCCTGTTGAGGGCGTTGTGTCCCGTGATAATTCCGTTCACCGTCCTCAAGTTACTTTTATCCAGCTTCGTAAGGATCTGGTTCTCCTTTGATAAATGATATCTGCCGCCTAGCATCATTTCAGCTTGCCTGCAAGCAGTATCCTCCTTCCACAGTCTCTCTCCGCTTCCATCTCTCTCAGTTCACCGATTACTCCTTTACACCTACATAACTTACATAATGATAAAAAAAAAACAAATGTCTACCTGGGCCTGTGTACCGATGAAGAATGTCGTTTTGCGCCCCCACCACTTGGACTAGCACCGCGGCTCGTGTCGCGCTTGTTGAACTGCATCTTGATACGCAACATGGGCTCCGTGCATGAAAACATCCTATACAAAGAAATGTCTCGTAAAGTAATTAATGAAATATATAAACAGCGAAGGACAGGATATTCCAGCCTGGAATACCTACCCACGCATCCCCAAAATTCGACCCAAGAAACGTGAAAGAGGCGATAATTTATATCAGAGTTGCAAGAGCTGATATTCATTTTGTCACTCATGTCATGTTAGAGGGCTGACAAAATGAATATTAATCATCAGCATCACCAAGTGGCGCACGTAGCGTGTAGGATCCTGGAGTTGGAGGTTGGAGCCGCCGAGCACTTGAATAAAAAATGGTTTATTTTGATTTAATTACATTGCTTAGCCCTCTCCATTGCCCTTTGGGTGACTTTGCGCCTTCTTATGAGGCCCATTGCAAGCGACCACGTTTCAGTTCCATCACCTAAAGGACAATGGAGAGGGCTATGCTAAGAGTCTCTCTGCGAGATCGGATTAGAATGAGACACAGACAATGAGACCATACGCAGCAGAACCAAAGTAACCGATATAGCTTTCCGAATCCCTAAACTGAAGTGGCAGCGGGCGGGATCCCGGACCGGTCACAGGACCGGTCATTGTGGCAATCTTTGGGGGAGGGCTATGTTCAGCAGTGGACGTCTTTCGGCTGATATGATGATGATATTGCTTAGTTGGGACTAGGTAAATTTGTGTAAGATTATCCCATGATATTTAGGTATTTACCTATAAGGCTGGCCAGTTTCCAGCTTCCACAGAATCATCTCGGAGTTATAAGAGCTGGTAGCGAGGGAGAGCGGCATGCGCGCCGCCGCGGCGAGGATGTCCTCGCAGTGCCGCGTCTCCCATGACTTGCCTGTTGTGGCTGTGCCGGTGTCTTCGAATTCTGTTACGTGACGGTTCCAACCAACTGCCATAATGCTGGAAGTGAGATTTTGTTTTCTTTTTTGGATAGGGCAAAGTGTTGTTATGAGACTATTAATTCTCATTTCAGAAAATCGCTCTAGCAGCAGCAAACAAACATATATTGGTAGCGAGCAGGCTATGGCCTATTATAGACGCTTGAAACTCTAGGGGATTACATTACAAATTTACACGTAGCTGACCCTTAAAACATATTAACTACTATTTTTTTTAGCACCTCATATTGTAGTTCGTAGAAAAAACCTTTGTAAGTGTTTAGAGGCCTCAAGATATATAATTCTATATTATATTAGTCATACCTACCTCTTGATATTACAGCAGCAATGAGAGGTAGTAATTTTACTTACCGCCCTTCAACCCAGAACACCCCAGTTACTTCACACATGTATTCGATCGTCAATTTTCGGAGACATAATCCAGTGTTAAAGTTCCAAGTCTGTAATGTTTACAATGAAACATAATTATTAAGCGGGGCTGATAGATTGCAACATCACATTATAAATTTGCAATGGAATTTGAGATATTGAGGAGCTCACTACATCACCACATCAAAGTTGCTTTGTCTTTTTTACATTGATTACCTTCCATTACCTACAGGGGTGTTACTGAGATAGTGGCTGCAGAGCGCAAGCAAACATTTCGAGCTTCGGCCCTACCGCGAACTACGAAATCCATACATTTTGGGGTTTTTTACTTTAATAACGCCTTCGTTGGATTGACAGAGACAAATCTCCGAAAATAAAGAACTTTCGGTGTTCGCGGTAGCATTCCTGATTTGATTAACTCGCTAAACTATTCATGTAAAAACATTACTAACCTTAAGTGAGCCATCCCTAGCACCAGTACACAGGAGCTGAAACCCAGGGTCAAAACACGCGGCAGTGATTTCCACTGGGATCTCCTCGCCGTGAAGCGTGCGAGTATGAGCGTTGTTCATCATCACGTTCCGTTTCCCTTTGAACCAAACATAACGGCACCAAGACTTTTACGATAAAAAATAACACAACACATATCTTGGGCCACAGAAACTAAAAATTCTTTGGCACGATTTTGAGAATCAGATGTATATATTTTGAGACTATGTATACCTACGATAAATGACATGAAATTATTAACATTTCACTCTTTATATATCTATGAAGTATGTATATTTGTAAAGTTGCACTATGAAATGTTTAAAAAGAAGAGTGATATTATAACTGTGATCAATACACGATATCCGGATAGGCTAGTGCTTCCAAAAATGAAAACTGCCATGAGGGGTAAACATTGTTATGCTACGTGTGTGAAGATATTTAATCATTTACCAGAGCAATTCACTAAATTGCCTCTGAAACAATTTAGGCGGAAACTATTCACTTGGCTAGTTGGAAAATGTTTTTATAGTACAAATGAATATTTTGCATATAAAGTGTAGCGTTGTAATATTTATAGTAATAGTAAGTTTAGTAATAGTAGTATAATTTAGCAAGTGAGCTATAAAAATGTAATTAACATTTGCATGACTTATTTAAGTCTAGATATATGGACCTGTATTTTAGCTTAAGATCTTCTGTAAATACTATATCTACTGCAAATAAATATTTATTATTATTATATTATTATAAATGACAATGTAGAAAGGCAGAGCCCAAACACAAATTCTCACCTGTTAGCGGATTCCAGTTGATGATGATGCTATCCAGCCCACACGTTATCACAACCTTAAAGAGCGGGTTGTAAAGTATCTTCGCTATAGCCCTCGAATGCGTAAAACCATCGGTGTGGTTTGTGTTCAGCTGTTCATCGAGTACCAGAACAGCGATCTTTATGGCTGCAAGGATGAACTCGCGCGTAGCCGGGTTGTAGACGGCTGAGATCGGGGTGCGTTCGCCGATCTCTGGTGGCACGTCGATATATGTCTGTGGAAAGCAGGTTATTATCAACTGCAGATGAGTCGAAAGTTAAAAAAGAAGAAGTATGCTCTTCGATAACTAGTGAAATTTTCGAAAACTGCTCCTTAGAGCTAAAATCAATAAGTACTTACCTAACTTGCAGGTTACTAAGAGCGAAATTATAGTTGCAACCCATATGCATGTACCTCTACGATCATACTCAGTGATTCAAGTGGTTGTACTGATGACCCTACAACGTGTTTTATCCAACTTACCTGCGAACAATTCTGGCCTTGAACATCCCAGACCTTGATAACCCTGTCTCTTGATAGGGAGTAGATAGTCTGGCCAGCGTTCTGCAGCACAAGTGCAATGATGCCAGCGTGGTGGCCTTGGAGTACCAAGTTCGGTGCAGCGGGGACAAAAGGACTCCAAACACGGACCGTGCAGTCCGGACCGCCTGTCACCAACACGTGAGCTTCCTCGTCGAAAGCGAAACATTGGATGCCCTTCAAATTGAAGAATACTTTATTAGGTATCGATAGATCTCAAAGCGCGCGGTTGTTTAAGCGTTAATCGCAGTGTTAGGCACTGGTCTCACCGCGAGCTACTAAGCTATGAACTATGGGCTATAAACACGAACAAAAGATACGCACTCCCTCCCGTGTAAATAAAAGAGACACGGCGATACTTGCCCAGCTAAGTATCAGCTATCACCGCCGGGCGAGTATCGATGTGTCTCTTTTATTTACACGGGAGTGCGTATATTTTGTTCGTGTTTATAGCCGATAGTTAATAGCTTAGTAGCTCTCAGTGAGACCAGTGCCTTAGCAAAAGGAACATTCCATGGACTGGTACCGTACAAACGTGTGTATATTCCGATAATTTGAGTTGTCTTCCGAGTTATTAGTTGATTATTTTTGAGCAATTTTCCACTCCTCTAGTTCTCTTTCGAACTTCGATAAACCCAAAATTTTGAGATAAACCGTGTTTGTACTAGGGCTCACGGTACACGTGTAACCCGCCAAACCGGATACCCGTGTTCTTAAGCCCGACGGTACTAAGAACCCGAATTACACGAACCCGCCGGGTACCCGTGTCCGTGTCCAATACACGGATACCGTTTACACGAAACCGCTTGCTACCCGGGTGCCCGGGTACTTAAGACCGAACCGAACGGGTTCGAAATAATTTGAACAAATGCAAATAAGGTCTATTATTGAATGTAACCTGTTACAAAACACTACCTGTTCAGGAAAGGTCAGCCGATATAACTTTTTAATTAATGTTTTATAAATTTCGACTCTATCTGTTACGTAATAAGGTTTATTTGACACAATTAGCCTTCTGCTTATCAATCTATTTGTGCTATAGGTAGTTCTTAAGTCTCACACCATTCGTACGCTTCTCGTCAAAGACGTCCCCGAACCCGCGGGTAATTAAAGTCCGTGTAAATAATACCCGTGTATCCGTGTACCCGTGCAGACGGGTATTATTTACACGGACTTTAATTATCCGTGTAAATCGGGTCAGAAACCCGTGTACGTGTAACACGAACACGGGTATGAGAAACGTTGACACGAAACCCGGGCACGACCGCGAGCCCTAGTTTGTACGGGACATCGGTGGAGTTTTTCGTGGAATGCATCAAAATAAGTGCTTAGCTGCTTAGCTACTGACATGAAATACCTGCTGCAAAGCTATTCAGTACTAATCAGTACCTTATCAACATGGAAGATGTTATGTGTTTTAGAGCCCTGCAGGTCGCACATGAGCAGTGCGTCGGGACATGTGGCACAGGACACCAGACAATGCAGTGGGGAGTAGTACGACACTTGTCGCACCCAGTCCGTGTGGACCCGCGGTCGTTCGATCAGACGCATTTCTGGTAGAGCGTTTTTCTGCAACACAAAGTTTACCAGAGAGCTTATAGGTACAGTACTATACTAAGGTTCAACAGTTTTGGGAAGAATGGACCAAATAGCAAACACAGTCTGTTTGCTTCAGGAGTGCTTACGCTAAATAGTTCGGCAATCCTCGCTGACATTCCGCTGACTGATATGACGTAAAGTATTATTTCATGAAGGTAGATCCAGTAAAAATCTCCTAAAGGGTGATGCCACTAACTATTCGATCAAATAGACGTCTCTTTTACCCGAAAATATTGTATGTAGGTATCATACCTTACGTTGGAGGTCGATATGCCGCAGAGTCTGCAGTGGTTTCCCTGCCTCGTTCCGAAAGGGTCCGCGTTCGATAGGAGAGAACTGCAGCACTCGTACATATCCACCAACGTCACCAAGGATTAAGATACATTTTTCATTGATGTCCTTTTGGAAATAGTAGTACATTGTGCATATCTGAGGTAGAATATTAAAATTAAGGAAGTTACGAATCCTGTCAAGAATCTCAGCTGCATACGGTGTATTTAAGAATACGATTTGAGCTGTAGCTATCGCCCATTCATTCTAAACGTAAAGATTACAAAATATGAGAAATTACCCTCATACCGAGCCATATCAGCAGGCACAAAGTTACTTGCCATGAACTCCCAGCTTGTGATTACGATCTTGAGCGTGAAGGTTTTGGCCGTAATATCGTAGAAGCGCAAATCACGTTCCGTTGAGCTGGTCACCAGCATGTTTACGTCCGGGAGGCAAACACAATCCGTGACCCACGTGCTTCGCACTTTCAAAACAGCTGTCAGACAAAATGAATTGAGAAATATCAGACTAACTTTTTCACTTTTGGCCCCGCTGAATTGGTGTGTCAGATGTGAATACTGTAGGTACTAACGACTGGAGGAGAAAGCGGTGCGAAGCATTGTCATATCCAAGGTCCACCAGTTCAACTGCCCGTCGCGGCTAGCCGTTATGTACGCACCCTGCATCGGAGTCGTGCTGCGATCCTGCACACGTGAATACTATCAGAGTGAGAAACAATGTGAGTATCACCATTCATAGATAATAACTTATATACAGAGATTAATAAAGATTTTCTATGTCTATTTTACAAAACCTTGAGAAGGTTTATATATACAACATAACGAGTATTGTAGCATCAATATCTTTCATCGCAGAACCAGGGAAAATCACTTGTACTTATTTAACTGACATAAAACATGATGTAAATAAGGTATACCTTCGCAACATCAGGGCAGAAGCATATCCTAGATATGGGATGACGGTGTTGCGAACGCATGATGGTAGGTCGCCCCATGATGGAGAGCTGCAGCGATGCCCGCTGGTTTTCTGGATCGTTGGTGAAGTAACCCAACAGCAGGTGTGACACTAGCTCGTCCCATTCGATCTCACCATTACGGTTTGTGTTTATCTGGAACAGAAATAAATAATAGATAATGTAGGTACAAACTAACTAGGTAGTTGTTTTTTTTTTTATACATACCATTTTGAGCTTTGTCACATGCCTAGCGGAGTAGTGGAACGAACTAACTTACAAAGAATAGAAAATTCGATTTATATTTTACCTTCAGGAATAAAATTTTGAACTCTTCGTCATCGTATTCTAAGTTGAACTGAGTCTTCAATATCTCCCTAAATTCATTCGGCAGCAACCTATGCAAGTAGGCCTCCTGAAACGCGTTCTTGAGTACTATCATATCGGCCATGGAACAACGCTCATGCAATGGTGTGTTGCGATAGCGTTGGCGCACTGTTAGCGATGGTGACGCGTCCGACACCTTCGACGACGTCGATACCGCCATGATTTCGCTCTCATTCGCCATAGTAGTGCTAATAATAAATTAAAAAAACTGCGTTATAAAAATAATCGTATGAAAAGGCAGTTTGTTTCCAATGTTGACAACGTCACCTTGAATTACCGCGATCGACGTTTGAGTGCTTCGCGCACTTGAAAAGGAAACGGAAATCGTAGAGGCGTTTTTTATATTGAGAAAAAGCGAAACTGGTAACGTAAATTTACACGATTAAGACCTGTTTCGCGTTAAAATAATGAGTGATAATCGCGAAAGCTTAAATTAATATATCGAGCGAAGGGCTTCTTGAGATAAGAATTTTGTCTTTCGCAACTTGCATCAAGTTAAAGACTGTTAAAAACGTCTCAACGCTGTCAATGTCAATTTTGTCTTCGATTCGATAATATAACCTCCAAACTGCAGTTTTAGTTTTTATTACCGATATAAATTAAATATATACCACGAAATGCAATTGACATTGAGGTTGCTGGCTAACAGACATCCATCCTTCATCGCGAGGACAGTATTTGTGAAGAACAATAATGTAGACGATGCTTGTAGGCTAGTCAACAGAATCCTGGGCAAGGAAGGAATACTAGAGCAATTCCGGCTAACTAGATACTATGAAAAACCTTTCCAGGTATCTTCTAGTCTAGAACATAATATTGCCTACGTCTTTCATCTATCAACACCCTTTTAGGGTCTCATGTTCTATACATTTACTTTTAAGACGTTCTGTATATTCCAACATAAATGCAATAATACATTTTTTAAATCTCATATATTAATAGGTATATAATAAATCAAACTTCACAACCTTAACGTGTTGTATCTGTATCTCTACGCAAGCCTATCAAAAAACCAGGAAGAACCCTTTATAAGGCAGATGGAATACTTTTCCCACCATGTTTCAACATTGTGTCAAAGTGGCAAGAGTCCAATTTTGCGCATTTCTGACATCTGTCTGCCCGTTAAAGGGTTAAGTTAGCCTCTTTTCTGTTGCAAAAACTTTCTAATTGTTTACATTGTGCATGTGTGGTTTCCAAAGTCCAAGAGACAAAATTTGTATATCTTTTAACTTAATACTTTCTTATCTTAGGTTTTTTACAATGTCCATAAATTGAAATATAATTTGAGTGGTATACACTCAATTTTGTATGATCAACATCATTGGCAGCCAATATACAACCACTGCCGGAAATGTAGGCATCCACACAGAATCCTATACATAATAATCCATAATATTTATTGTGCACTGTCCACATCCGACGGATTCCAGCAGATTGTATTATTATATTTTCTTCTCTTTATTTATTTCATATTTCTAGGCAGGTTTTTTATGAAATTTAAATTAATAGACATTCAATACAAAATATTAATTCCATCAATAAAAATATTGAAATAGTACTAGTTATGTTTTTTGTTACAGACAAGACGAAGAATCAATCATGAAAAATGCAAAGCTATATACAATGAAGATATGGAGAGAAAAATTCAGTTTGTGCTTCGCAAGAACAGGCATGAACCTTTCCCAGGATGTCACTAATAATGGTTCTAGTTTATGTTCCTACTAACAGCATATGTATTATGATTCTGTTTATACACTTCTTGTTAATAATGAAACCTATGTTATATGTATAATTAATAGCAATTAGTAATAGAATAATGTTCTAAATAAAACAATCATAAAAAAGACAGTCATTCATTTTTGCTTATCACAAAAATACAGAGTCTTAGCAAAATATTTACAATATTGTCACATTACAATACAGAGGCTATAAAAATAGAGCTAAGAATAATGGTAGAAGCGACTAGAGATATTTTATCTGGAGGTGGGGCGTGGGGTCATGTGTAGTTATAACAATTATGCCGGAACTGAAACAAGTAACAGATTAATAAAACACTAATTTTCAAATTATTTGGACCAAATTTTAATAGTATTGTGTGACATATACCTGCACATAGAAATGGTAGCGGTAACAACGGTGACAGGTCTTTATGCCACAGCGGTAGCTCAAACCACCCTGTGGCTTGCCTTTGCAGTACTTCAGTCCACAAGGGTACCAGTTAACACAGACCTGCAACAATTTATAACCCACAATTAAGCTCAATTAAGGCGATATGCCTAGCCATTCAGAGTGGAAATGCTGCTAGTGTTATGGGGACCTTTTGGCGATGGGGGGGACCGGGGTGGTCTTTTGTAGTTAGTTTATAATGTAGGTAATATTTACGAAGCCTGTGGCGGATTTTATCATTGATTGTAATATGACTAAGCCTGTGGCAGATCTAATTTTATACCTACCTGACGAAGCCTGCAAGTGGATTTAAAAGAAGTATTAATGTAATGTATTTTGTAATTATTATATAACTAGCAGTTACCCACGGCTTCGCCCGCGTTCTAATATCTATTCACTGCGTGTTAATGTTTTCACGCGATTATCTCGCGTTTGCCTTAACCGATTTAAGCGTGGCGGATGGTGCTTTTACCGCGGTTCGGCCGCGTTCTATCAATTTTTATCACGGTCGTATTAAGCTTAAGAAATAAATTCAAGATGGCAATTTTGACTCCAAATTACATATGAAGAACTTTTCATCTTCTAGGTATCGATTTTTATCAATATTGAATCAAAGTTCTAGAAATTTTAGATGTGATAGCTTCTCACTTTTTGTACCTACCTCAAAATCGTTATGAAAAACCCCCTTGGATCCTAACCTAAGATACCGATTTTTATTAAGGTCGGATTCAAAGTAAACAAATTCAAGGTGCCGACCATTTTGTGCAAATTTGACCTCAAATTCATTACTTGAAACGTTTTGACATTTCAGATATCGATTATTATCGAAATCCGCTATCATATTATGGTCATCTTTACCATCTGGTAACCGACAAATGTTTTTTATCATTAAAAGTTTACATACACACTCACATAGGTGATTGTTGTGTTTTGATGATAAACTATCATTTGTCGTTTCCCAGGCCTTACAAAGATGACCATAATTAGCCGAGCTAATTAACATTTGAAGTAAGTCAATATTGTTACCGTTTCTTGCAAATTTGACTTCTGTTTCATTATGATGAACAGATCAGTCAGAACTTCAGATTACCACTGATTTTTATGACGGACAATATAGAAACGGAAATTGAATAGGCAGCCTTTTTTGTAGTTTGTTAAAAAGAACCTCTGGGATCCCGATACATCGATTTACACAATTGGATCAAAAACGTTGGTTAACATGCTATATTTAGAGTTTTTTGAATCAGAAATAAACACAAAAACCATACCCCTCTCATAACCCGCAAGCCCGGATATGAGACCATAACAGAGGATATGGTATTTCACGTACATCTCGGTACAGCGACACGATAGACTATAGAAATTATAGCCATGTTGTTTTTTACTGTTTAACCTTTTTACCACTTTCAAGAGTTGAATTCTCAAAAAACCCTAAAACATGTCTTTAGTCGTTTATGTTTGGGAATACCCCTGTGAAATTTCGGATAAAACAGTTAAAATAGTCAAGTTTCCCCGTACAAATTTTGGACCCCCATTGCACCCTCTAATGAGTGGATTTAGACTTAACCTTTTTTAGAGCACCCCTACACCCTCAAAGAAACCTACGCGCTATATTTGGAATCTCTAGAACCTGAAATGAACATAAATAATAAAATTATATTGATATTTTTCGAGTTTTACCCCATCACACCATAACCGTGTACATAGTATTTCACGTCTGCCGCGTTAAATTTTAAAATCGTTATTTTTTTTGTGATCTACGTCCCGATAAACCATAGAAACGATACCCAGCTTGATTTTTTCACTTCATCACCCTTTTTACCTTTTTCAGGGGTTAAATTTTCAAAAAACCTGCAACATATCTTTATTACTTTGAAGAATACTCCTACGAAGTTTCGGACAAAATAGTCCAACTAGTCTTGTTTCGCCATACAAAATTTGGATCTCCATTGCACCCTCTAGGGAGTGGATTTCGACTTAACCTTTTTTAGAGCACCCCTACACCCTCAAAGAAACCTACGCGCTAAATTTGCAATCTTTAGAACCAGAAATGAACATAAATAATAAAACTGTATTGTTTTTTTCGAATTTTACCCCATCACACCATAACCGTGTACATAATATTTCACGTCCGCCGCGTTAAATTTTAAAATCGTGATTGTTTCCGTGATCTACGTCCCGATAAACCATAGAAACGATACCCATATTGATTTTTTCACTTCATCGCCCTTTTTACCTTTTTCAGGGGTTACATTTTCAAAAAACCTGCAACATATCTTTACTCAATTACTTTGAAGAATACTCCTACGAAGTTTCGGACAAAATAGTCCAACTAATCTTGTTTCGCCATACAAACTTTGGACCCCCATTGCACCTTCTAGGGAATGGATTTCGACTTAACCTTTTTTAGAGCACCCCTATATCCTCAAAGAAACCTACGCGCTAAATTTGGAATCTCTAGAACCAGAAATGAACATAAATAATAAAACTGTATTAATTTTTTCGAATTTTACCTCATCACACCATGACCGTGTACATAGTATTTCACGTCCGCCGCGTTAAAATTTCAAATCGTGATTGTTTTCGTGATCTACGACTCGATAAACTATAAAAACGATACCCATCTTGATATTTTCACTTCGTAACCCTTTTTACCCTTTTCAGGGGTTGAATTTTCGAAAAACCTGAAACATACATTTACTCAATTACTTTAAAGAATACTTTTGCGAAGTTTCGGATAAAATAGTTCAACTAATCTTATTTCGCCATACAAACTTTGGACCCCCATTTCAACCCCTTAGAAGGTGAATTTTGAAAAATCCTTTCTTAGTGCTCGTCTGCACCATAAAAGGAACCTACGTGCCAAATTTGAAGTCTCTAGAACCAGGGGTTTAGGCTGTGCGTGCATCTTTGTCAGGGAGCTTCTTCTTTTATATATATAGATAGATTAACTGATTCATTTATTAAGGCTTGAGTTATGGGTACTAAGCATATTAATTACAAAGGAAACAACCAAGTCACAAATATTTGAGATAAACAGAAATCAATTCCCTCACTAAGACTCGAACCCGGAACCTCCAGCTTTATCCTCCACTTCCTGCAGTAGCAGGACCACTAACAACTGTGCTATTTAGGCTGTCAAATCATATGAATTGTAAAACGGCATAGATTTTTACTGGGATCAAAATGTCATGATTAAGCGGGCTTTAAAATTATGGTTTGTTTGGTAGGCTAAATGTTGACGTTGGGTAAATGTTGACGTTTGTAGGCACACCACAAGCCTCCCTTAGGAGTCGTCAGATACCTTCAGTTATTAATTGTTACAAGAGCGGCCACATGCCTCGAAGTCATGTACAGATGTACACTACTGCCTCGCGTGGCAATTCGTCGCGAGGCGGCCGATTTAGTCAAGTGAAGCCAACTAGTTAAACGGCGTGTGGATCCTACCTCCATGTGGCAGATACATTCTTTGCCCCGGTCAGTCTCGTTTACGCAGGGCGGCAGCGCGGCGCCATCTGCGTCCAGGGCTCTCGCCGGAAATGCTGTCACTAGACTTGCATACGATGATTGGTCCAGGCCTGTTAAAACATTATTTAAGTGAATGAACACTTTACTGTATAGATCTGTATCTGTACTCTTACTTTCATGAGGCCTCTCATTGATGAGGCACTCTTATGAGTGATAAGAACCGCAAATTTTTCGCATAAAATCATTTCGCCGAAAGATCATGTTCCAATTGAATCTTACGAAATCGTTTCATTTCCCAACTAAATGGTTGGCAATTCTATCTTTGGGCTTGGTTTTTAATTGGAACTTTTTATACCACATATTTTCATGTGGTTCATGGTTTAGCTGGCATCTAGTTAAGTAAATAATTACCATACCTGGGATAACTCGGGGCATTTATACGAAAGTGATGTAGCAAAATATTTCATCGACTAAAAATATATCGATGTTACTGTGAATGACAACATCAAAATCTTATTCGGCATAAATAAATATTAGGTACTTACTGTTCAATTAAAATAAAAAATAAATTTAAACGGGTAGTTACGCGTTTATTTTAAAATAGTTATCAAAATGTACAATTAATATTAAAATATCAATATTTAAATTGTCATTTTGATTAAAATGACATCTACATACTTTTAGTATCTGAAGAGGTCCGATATCAGATATGACATCGAACTCTGTACTGTAATCGAGAATGTTCAATAAGCACATCTTTTAATATAATTATATCGACATCTTTTTAATCGATATCAAATCCCTATAACTTGCCCCCAGTTATCCCAGGTATGATAATTACCAATGTTTTTGGGTATAGTGTGGGGCGAATTTTATATAAGTATGTTTATGTTTAGCTTACACGGGGTTTTATATTAATGTTGTTAAAAAATTTAAAGTCGGTTTCTAAACAGTAATTTAGATGAAACTGATGAGGGAACGCAATGCCGAGGGAATAACAAAACAGTCGGTTCTGGATGGATTCGCTCGATTCGCTGGATTCGCTGTATGGTCGCAGTTTCACCTAACACTCCTCCTCGCTTCGCTCGTCGTCGTACCTAACAGTACTCTGTGAAATGTTTTTTTAACGGTATTTTTTTGTAGGAAAGTTCAGAAACATACTAAACAACAACATCAGGTAAAGTGCTGGTACTTAGTTTCTTAGAGGTGTTAGAAATCTGCATATATTTTTTGACTATGGTTCTTTTTAACTAAATAGCTTCATATTTGTCTAAGACAAGTACATGAGCAATCATAATTTTAAAGATCGGTTTAAATATGTATTTTTTACTTAGTTCAAACACTGGCGAAACGTTATTCGTGTGATAGTTGTTAGGCCTAGTGAAAGGTTGGACAAATGATCAGTATGCTAAAAGCATTGTGTCATTTCATTACAATAATCCGTTTTATAATAATTCTGCCAAATGAAACGTTGTCATACAAAAATTTGCTAATTGTTGGTTGTCAAAGTGAACCATCGGCGAAATGTTGGTTGGCAAATGAAATTCGGACAAAAAAAGTTCGGAGAAAAGGCAGAACCCCCCCCCCCCTTTACTTAGGAATATGTTGTTAAAATCAGGGTTCCCTATGTTACACCAAGTATTTTACTGTGAATGTAACTTTGGTAGGAAGAGCGGGATCTCCTGCTACAAATAAATCTTTTACTTACTTGGAGATTCCAACAATAACGTGTAACCATAATATTGTAACCAATAAATGATTTTTCATTTTCATTTTGTTGTTCCTCTGTAATGAACTACAGTAAGTGCTTCCACATTTTCTAACCAACATAATATCTTTCTTAGGCTCTCTCAATTACTCAAATATTAGTTGGCTAGTATCCAGCCTGGAAGAGATAAGTGCTGCCTATATAAGCGTGCCAGCTGTTGTGATGGTAGTACTGGTGTTCTGACGCTTCCTACCATAGGGCAATATTTTGCATCCACAGCTGACTAAAGAAACTCACCAGGTCTCGGCGCCCATCGTGCCAGATCAGCCTGCCTCAGGTAGACTTTGTCTTTAGCCTGCGCGCAGTGCCGCGCCGCCGGCGCAGACAGAATGCCAAGTGCGCGCGCACCGGCCGCTGTAGCGGTGGTTTGGCGCCACCCACGCGCTTCTTCCGCTACACGGACTGTACCTGGGTTTTTCTGGAACAAAACTCAAGTTCAAATACAAGTTTTAGATTAATTACACTAGGCATGACATGCTAAATGGATTAGTATAGTTGGTAAATAAAAATTATTTGTCTTTATTTCAGCATCAGAAAATGTATAATTGTGTTTACAAAATGTACATATCTATGATATTGAAAATCCATAAAAAGTAATATAAAATATCAGAAATCAATTAGAGCTAATGATAAAATAAATATTTTATGCTATCATCTTGTAAAATAAATGGCTTAAAAAAGGAGAGTTAACTAATCTGAGGGTTTATGGTTACAAACTGAAAAATGTAGTATTCCTGATTAGTTTGATGAAATAAATATTCATGGAAGCATAAGTAATACTGATGAAACTGATACTGATGAGAATCTCCACCTTGTTGCATCTGATAAAATTGACCTGCCTGTGTCCCACCCTGACCGAACTCAAACATTAGTATCTCCATCTCCTTGCTTCAATGATAAATTATACCTATCTCAGTGAATGAAGTCTGCCTGTGCAGCATGTGTGAGGAAACACAGGTGACCAGGATTACCTTACTCTTACATTAATATCTCCACCTCCTTGCTTCATAGACAATTCAGCAAATAGGAGCTAATGATATAATATTTTCTGCAATCATCTTGTAAGATGAAAAAAGGAGTTAATTAATCTGAGGGTTATTGGTTACAAACTGAAAAATTTATTACTGAAATATTCATGGAAGCACAAGTAATACTGATGAAAATCTCCACCTTGTTGCTACTGATAAAATTGACCTGCCTGTTTGTGCCCCACTCTGACCTAACTCAAAATTAATATCTCCACCTCCTTGCGTCAATGATAAACTATACCTGTCTCAGCTTGGCCATGGCATCAGGTGCAATAAAGTCTGCCTGTGCAGCATGAGTGAGGAAGCACAAGGTTTGTGCACCATTCTGCCCAAGCTCCTCTTCTGCTGGTACAACCACCTTCATGGCTTCCACTTCCTAGAAAAATATACAAGTTGAAAAATTTATGTGAAGATTTTTTAAAACATCAATATATCAAATATTGATGAAGAACTTTTTTTTTTTTTTTTTAATGGCTCTACACGAGAATATCCAGTGTCATGTCGATTTATTAAGAATAAAAAATTTAACTGGCGAAAATAATCAACAAAGGAAATAAAAAAATTCAGTAACACTCCCAGTTACTACCACCATTCCATATATAATTCAAACCTAGATAGAAATAAATGATGAAGAACTAATAAGTAAATCCTCTGTTTAAAATGTAATTAAATATTGATAGTCATATTTTATTGCTTAAAATACCTTGTACCTGTTTCTTCTCACAAGTGACATTTACATTTGCAATGCAGCAACCAGTACCAGTTGCTATTGAAACTAAGAGATTGCATTTTGGTTTAAGCTATATAAAAATCCAAGAAAACTTCTGAATAGTTAAAGGCATGAGTGGAATGCAGCATAAACTGACATTAGCGAAGTCGACGAGCTGTGAGACGAAGACGCCATCGAGGCGCAGGAACTCCAGCGTCACCGTGTCCTCCGTCACATTCGCCGTGATGCTCTCCTGCACCACGTCGCCGCCCTGGAACATACTTCCGGTTAAACAACAACAGACCCGCCTATACAACATTGTAATTTCATACATCCAGGGTTTTGAGGTGTAGACTACGAACTAAGCGCACAATGGGCTATAGAATACTATAAACTTAAGGAAATCTAGGCAGCCGACATTATTACGAATAAGCTCTACTAACTTGGCTAAGCTTAATTCCTAAATTTCACCGAGTTGCCAATGTCTGTTTGGAAATGGATACACGATTACCTGGTTTTTTACATTGATGAGAAGTTGTAAATTCGTGGTGGAAATGAAATTGTAGAGTAGAAATGCTAATATAAATAGCCTCATTTTCTGTTTACAAAATTATTTATAATTTAAAAAATTACTTCGAGTTTTGACATATTGAAACTGACAGTTTTTTTTGACATTTTCTCTGGTTTCATTATATTTACGAGGAGTGTTACAGAAAACGTAATAAATTACCTAACAAACATTTTCTGCCAAGTCTAAGCACAACTTATTCAAATTATGTTTTATTTTTATAATTCAAATGCAAATTCAAAAATGATAAACAATTTAGTAAGCTCGAAGCTAAATATCTTTTTAATGTATCAATTTCGCATACAGGCAACGAAATGAACTTGAACATTATCATACTTTGTAAATGCCTTCTGATATACTCCATTTTACGCAAGATATTTTCAAAGGAACAAAAAGTATAAAGTCTATTAAACAGCAATAAAATAAAACAAATTACTATTTTTCAAACTCCCAAAGCGTATTTTAAAATTGTTCTTATAAAAATAACAAAATGTTTTTTTTTAATTTAGGTAAAACTCTCGTTTTTACTTTTGTTCCTTCCTACAAGCATTCATCATTTTAACATTTTTGTTGTTTTATTGTATAAATTCTATTAAATTATAAAATAAGTAAAAAATCTTAATTTATTGAGAGTTTTTTATTAATATAATGCATGTGCAACTAGAAATAGTCCTAGCTTGCGCCATTTTTCTATGACATGATAATTTTATTTTTGAGGTCATTACATTACGACACGATTGCGCCCGATGCGCGTCCGAACGCCTCGGTGAGACACGAACGTCGTTCGAAACGGAGAGAAGGGCGATGTTGTACTCAGCGAAGAAAGACAGCTGTCGCTTCATTTTCAGCTGATTTTTGTGTACGCTTTGAACTGCACTAACGATTCAAGAGTTTCGTAACGGGAAAGAGTTTTGTGATCACTATTCAGATTTCGCATCGCGGACAAAGGGCATAAGACGGGAACAATCGAGAAGCACAGCTCACCGTGACGAACAAAGGGAGATGGTCCATTGAGCGCGGGTGGTGCGTAGTGGACTGTCGTGACGTCAGCGCGCGAGCGTCGCCGGGGCGTCGGGCGGTCAGCCGCGCCAGCACGGGCCGATGCGGCGCGCGCGGGACTGAGCTCGGCGCTCGGGGCAGCGCGGCGCTCTCGCTCCGCCAGCCTGGCCTCCACTGACTCGGGCGACGAGGGCGCCGGGCATCGGCCGCCGCGCAAGCGGTCCCGCAGGCTGTCGCCACCAGCGCCCGCCATGCAGCAGCCCACGGCCAACGGCCAAGCGGCTCACGTTAATGGCGATGCTGATCGCAACGGCGCCCCGCCAGCGCCTGGCCCGCGCATGGCCCAGACCGACCAGGAGATCGTGCGGCTCATAGGCCAGCACCTTCTCTCTATCGGCCTTGAGTGAGTACTCCTTTCATGTTCTTGGGCTTTTATGTTCTCTTTTTGTCTGAATCAGATTCCTATTAGTTCTGCTGTAATATGAGTATGAGGTACTGAAGTTACTAAATCAATCTTTACTCAAAACAAGTGTGCATTATCCATTTGGAATGATCATTAATATCACTACAGTTAAATACACTTTCTGAATCGATTGTTTTCAAGCAGTTTTGCTTTTTCCATGTTTTGTATAACAGTGTTGAATCAAATTACTCGAGGTATAGAATAGGAAGCTGCCCTAACCTTGATTTCCAAGGTTCTAAGTAATGCCAGCTGTACAAGCTATCATGTTTGTCCTTGACCAAAAAAGTTCTAAGTGCAATGCATGAATTACTTATCCAAATCTTTTCAACAACCATTCAATTAACACTACATAGTGATTTTATCAAACAAAGTGATACAAAAAACATATGCCACTATTGTTTGGTTGTCATTGTGTTGACAATGCCTTGGCCCTTCTTCCTTATAGTTAACATTTTGCTTCTTGACTTTGACTGAAATGTTACCAATAACCTAATTTTATATTTTATCACATTTATGCAAGTCATGGCTATGAAATCTGATAAGATATATATTCATGTTTGTGTTTTGCACAGCCTTGAACACATGGCATCAAAACAACATGTTTGATTTGCTTAGAGAATTTCCTGTTATGTTTAACATGACTAACTAAAAGTTAGTTAATGTTATCCTAAATTTAAAAATGATGAGCATCAAACACATGACATGATGTATTTTATAATTTCCCTTTAGTAAAGGTCATTAACCTAATGGCTGCCAGGTCGCTGATCTTTTTGTTTGCTGATTAATAATATTTGTTTAAGGGATATACAACTAATTTCATTATAAGATGTAAACTTGAGAAACAGCATCTTGTCCTTTGTCTGTGTAGCTCCCTTGTCTTGGACTTACTCTCTATGGAGTGTGGATTATCAAATGATTAATCAGTTAACCACACTTAGCTCAGTGCCTGCCTTAAAAATTGAGAATAAATAAAATCAAATCTTGCTTTGAATGCTTCATTATACAAATGTTTTCTAAAGTAAAAAAAGTCTAAATTAAACCTAGCTCTCATATTCTTTCTGGTGGCCATACTATATTTTCTGACGTCTTTGCTAACTTTTTAGCCTAGAAATTTTAATTGAAGCTCACATTTCACACTGTCAACTATTAAAAGTGTTCAATTGAAAAAGTCTTTGTGTTTGCACTTTTGTTTTTGTTTGCTTGTGACTGCATTCTGCTAGGATTAGGCAATGGCTTTGTTTAATTATTTCCAACTACAGTTTCCTTCCTGATGTAATTCCTAATTATATTACAAATGTTTTGTTTTGCCTTATCTGATGTTAATGTTGTGTTAATTAAGTTATGTAATCAAATGATAAGTTGAGCCGGAGCTTCTAGTTCTTATTCTAATGTACCTCAGTTTTATCTTTTCACACAATAGGTGCTGTTTATATCATTTTATATATTATATACAATGGTTGCCGGGAGTGATCTGTTTGTGTGCTACATTGTCAGCCTCTGTAGCCTAGTTGGTAGTGACCCTGCCTACGAAGCTGGAGGTTCCGGGTTCGAATCCCGGCGAGGGCATTCTTTGTGTATTTATTTATCACAAATGTTTGTTCCTTGGTCATGGCTGTGTATGTATCTAAGTATCTATACGTATCTATCTATTATATATATTGTCGCCTGGTACCCACATCAATTTCAATTTCAATTTCAAAGCCTTTATTTCTGATATATTATCATTTTACAATTATAATAAGTGAGTAATATAGTTATACAAGTTTCTAATCAGCGTGTCCTTTCGACACAAAGGCCTCCTCTTTTTCCTTCCACCCGAACCTGTCTCTTGCAAGCCTGACCCACATGGGGCCGGCAACTCCCCTGAGGTCATCTGACCATCTCATTCGTGGTCTTCCAATTTTTCTTTTTGCGTTGTGTCGTGGTACCCATTCAGTCATTCTATTTGTCCATTTGTCATTGCTTCGGATCATATGGCCTGTCCACCTCCATTTTGCAGTATTAGACTTCCTCTCGACATCCTCCCATTTTGTTATCTGCCTAAGATCTTTGGCTCGTTTTTTGTCTTTCCTGGTGTATCCCAATATGCTTCTTTCCATTGATCTTTGGCAACATCTAAGTTTTTGAAGTTGTTTTCTTGTGACCGTCCATGTTGGGCATCCATATGTTAGTATAGGCAGAATACAGGTATTGAAAACTTTCCTTTTTATTGCTATGGAGTAATGTTTGTTTTTTAGGATGTTTTTCAGTGACCAAAACCTTCTCCAAGAGTTGGTTATTCTTCTGTCTAGTTCTTGGTCCATTTGGTCATTAAATGATATTAGTTGTCCCAGATATATATATGTCTGAACAAATTCCACATTTTCTCCTTCAACAGTTATTGAGGTCTCTAGTCGATTTGTCATGACTTTGGTCTTAGATTTGTTCATGGTTAACCCTATCGTTCTGCTTTTATCAGTTAGTTCTTGAATCATAATTTGGAGATCCTCAGGTGTTTCCGCTATAAGAACAATGTCATCTGCAAACCTTAGATGGTTGATCTTGATGCCATTTATATTTATTCCAAATTGGTTCCAATCTAGACCTTTAAAAATTTCCTCCAGAATGCAGATGAATAGCTTTGGCGAGAGTGGGTCACCCTGCCGGACTCCTCTTTTTATAGGGAATATCTCGCCAAGAGATTCTGTTTTGACCTGGGCACAACTGTCGCAGTACACATTCCTGATAATTCTGATATACTTGCCCTCAATGCCTTGGTTCTTCAGTGCTTGCCATATGTAGGAATGGTCTAGTGAATCAAAGGCTTTGTTAAAGTCTATGAAGGCCAGGTATACTGGATAACCAAATTCTTGACATTTTTCAATTATTTGCTTCAATGCATGCATATGGTCTAGGGTGGAATATCCGGATCTAAAGCCTGCCTGCTCAATTGGTTGCTGTTCATCTATTTTTATTGTTATGCGGTTTAGGATAATTTTAGCAAATATTTTGTATATATTGGACATGAGGCTTATTGGGCGATAGTTTTCAATATCATCTTTGTTGCCTTTTTTATGTATTAGTATTATGTGGCTTTTTGTCCATTGTTTAGGGATATATTCGCTTTCTAGGATGGCATTGAATAGATCAGTTAGGTCAGGTAGAGTGTTGGGTAGTCTAGCTTTCAGTGTTTCGTTTTTTATGTTATCTGGCCCTGGAGCCTTATCGTTTTTTTGTGTTGATATTGCAAATTTTATTTCCCTTGGTAGGATTTTTGGAATAGTATCCTGGTCCATTTCTAAATCATGTACCCACATCACAAGCCTTAATTGAGCTTACCGTGGGACTAGGTTGATTTGTGTAAGATGTCCCAAGATATTTATTATTTATTTATTTATTGTCAATTTACAATTACTTAACCTCGTAAGGCCCAAAGTCCTATCTTTAGGATAACAAAATTTACTCATAATGAATGGCCCATGATGTCATATTTTTCAATGAAATATGAATTTTATTTTGTAGGGCCCAAAATTAAAAATAAAATGTCCTTTTTTTAGGAGGTTATTAATTCACTTGTCCTAAAAGTAGAATGGGCCATATGAGGTTAAATCAAATGAGTATGAACATAGCTCATCCCACCGACCATTAATAATAGGTATATGCTATAAGCCAGACCCTTTTTCGTAAAATGTCCCATTCTGTGGATTACATTGAGCACATTAGGCAAATAGTTCATGTAAAGGTACTTATTTAGAAGCAAGTTATTACAGTAGGCAGCAACCCCATCCAGAACTCACACACCTTTTACTTTGAAGGCTCATATACACAGTGCCTCGCGAGGAAACCACATAATTTTAACTATGCATTCTAGACATCAAAATAAACAAAAAATATTATGAGACCAAATGTCAAATTCCACAAAAAAAAAATGTTTTTTTTTCGATTTTTTTTAGACTTTTTGAATACTTTTTAACATTTCCAATACTTTTTATCATAACAACAATTTGTTAAAAGTAATTTTTTAAATGCTTTTTTTAGGGACAGGTTTTTTTCGTCAAGTCTATTCTTATTTTTGATTGTCAGGCAAAAGGTGTGGTAATATTAGAACACATTGTGGCAGCATTGTAATCAAAAAGAAGTTTTATGACGAGTTACGTCGAAAAACTTTTTCCGAAAAAAGGTTAATTATCTTTGGAACCAAGCCGAATCCAGGAAATTTTATATAACATTAAATACTCTAAATATGCTCAGGAATTCAGCATTAAAATTATGTGGGTTCCTCGCAAGGCACCGTGTATTTAGATATACACTGAGTAACACTGGGAGATAACTATTGTTTCCTTATGAGAAAGAGAGAGCCAATGGACATATCACAAAATGGGTTAAAACTGTTAAAGAGGTTAACAGAGTGCAGATTGGCCCTGACCCATTCAATTATCTGAATTTGACTTTAATCTGTATAGAAATGAGATAAACCTGTTGTTGTCACTCTGTTTTATACACTACCACATTTTTTTTAGCATGATGCTTCTCTGTGTTTGTCCTTTAATTGTGTGTGCCTACATTGAAAAATTTATAGCACTATTCTGAACAAATTTAACATTACCAACCCTATTTTTTTTATAAAGTATTTCATCCTATGTCTTATATGCTTGACATAATTTTGTGTTCCATATTATTATTATTATTATATTAGCCTATTGTGTCCCACTGCTGGGCAAAGGCCTCCCCCCTCTTCTTCCATTCTTCTCGGTCCTGTGCGACCTCCGGCCAATCTCTTAAAAAGGAGTCTAAGTTATCCCGCCATCGCCGACCATAATTTAATAGAAATATATTATTAGGACTTGACTAATAATAATAATAGCACTGCCCACACCTCTGCTTTGCCTTAAGGTTGGTAGAGAATGCATTGGCATTAAGTCGCCTTTTGTATGTTAACATTTTCTTTTGTGCAATAAAGTTTAAATACAGGTGATATACAGATTACAGATATCACAGGTAATTTCCAGTAAAATTATAATATTTTTTTGCATTTACGTTTTTTTCTAAGAATACCCGAAAAACAAATTTGTAGGTATACAGGGTGGTCCAAACCTTGACGTCAAAAATTTTTTTTAGGTTCCCTACGTCATGGGCTATCAGAATATACCCCATGTATGTTAGCCGATTTTTTGTAGTTTTCGAGTTATGAATTTTTGAAAATTTTTTTTTGAGAAATTCTGGAATGAAGAATTTTATTGATAAAAAAAACTATTGAGTTTTTTAAATATTTTCTTTTTGTAAAAGTATTACTACAAAAAAAGCATTTACTGACAAAAAAATTAGCGTCCTCACTTTGATACAAGTAGGATAAAAAATACCAAATTCAAAATTTTGCGTTAAAAATGCATCAAAATAGCATTAATGTACGTAAATAAAAAAAAATAAAACATATCCCAAGGATTTTTGGTAATGTAAAGACTGCCCTAGGCCTTAAACCTTCGTAAAAGCGAAAAAAAGTGATACTTAATAATGAGGATTTTTCGGAGTAGTCGGTCAAATAAACTTAAAAAAGCTTAAAATTTTAAAGTAGTAAAAATGACTTGAATAACTACACAAATTGAGTTTTCGTGGTATTTTCTGTCTTTGTTTATTGATAAGAACAATAAAAAAGACGAAATTTCACTTTATTTTTAAACTAAAAATTTAGAAGTTTTTTTTAAGTTTATTTGACTGACTACTCCGAAAAATCCTCAATATTAAGTATCACTTTTTTTTTGCTTTTACGAAGGTTTAAGGTCTAGGGCAGTCTTTACATTACCAAAAATCCTCGGGATATGTTTTATTTTTTTTATTTACGTACATTAATGCTATTTTGATGCATTTTTAGGGTTCCGTAGCCAAAATGGCAAAAACGGAACCCTTATAGATTCGTCATGTCTGTCTGTCCGTCTGTCCGTCGGTCACAGCCAATTTACTCGGAAACTATAAATGCTACAGTAACGAAATTTGGTAAGGGTATGTGTTGTATGAACCGCTACAGGATTATGATACTAAATTGTAAAAAAAACCATTGGGGTGGGGGCCCTCCATACATGTAACTGGGGAATATAAAAAAAATTTTTGTTGTATATAAGCGTGTGGGGTATTAATAGAAAGGTCTTTGAAAATGATATGAAGGTTTATACATTTCATTTTTATTTAAGCAAATCATTTTCGAGATATCAGCTCTCAAAGTATGAAAAATGTGTCCCCCCCCCCTTTATTTTTTAAACTACGCGATATAAAATTCAAAAAAAAAAATATGTTATGCACATTAATAAACTCTATAAACCATTTTTGATTTGATTAAATTACCTCCTATAGTTTTTGAAGTAGGTTGATTGAACTGTATTTTTTTAATAATAAATTGATAATGGTACGGAACCCTTTGCGCGCGAGTCCGACTCGCACTTGGCCGGTTTTTAACGTAAAATTTTGAATTTGGTATTTTTTATCCTACGTGTATCAAAGTGAGGACGCTAATTTTTTTGTCAGTAAATGCTTTTTTTGTAGTAATACTTTTACAAAAAGAAAATATTAAAAAAACCCAATAGTTTTTTTTATCAATAAAATTCTTCATTCCAGAATTTCTTAAAAAAAAAAAATTCAAAAATGTATAACTCGAAAACTACAAAAAATCAGCTAACATACATGGGGTATATTCTGATAGCCCATGACGTAGGGAACCTAAAAAAATTTTTTTGACGTCAAGGTATGGACCACCCTGTATGTAGGTACATACGTATGTACCTACATCAAAACATCAAATGCAAAAAAAAACTTATAAAGATTAAGCTTTATTTTACAATAATTTACAACATAATTAGGCGAGGTACACAAAGAATGGGTTGCTACTTCCCAGAATTTCTTTCTCAAATAGTTTTATGACCTAATACAGCTATGTATAGAAAGTTGAGGTACTATTTATTTTAAAAATATATGAATAGAACCCTCAACATTGCGGCTATTCTATAAATAAGTTTCAAAATATTGAACTTCTTAGAAACTTTATAAATATTACATGTCAT
>JALPQI010012941.1:0-33884 GCA_025490895.1 Thaumatotibia leucotreta | reverse complement strand
GAGTAGAAACCAAAAATATGTAACAAGAAATAACTTTCCGTATCATTTATGATGCATAATGATATTGTGAACTTGTACAATAAGAATTACTTTTGTTTATTATTATTATCTTTTATTTATCTCCCTCTTTAAGTTAGGTTTTTTTATAAAAATGTCTATAAAAGATATTATTTTATGTAAATAATTCCTTAATGCATGTTATTTTAAATTTTGAACAAAACCGGCCAAGTGCGAGTCGGACTCGCGCGCGAAGGGTTCCGTACCATTATCAATTTATTATTTAAAAAATACAGTTAAATCAACCTACCTCAAAAACTATAGGAGATAATTTAATCAAACCAAAAATCGTTGATAGAGTTTATTAATGTGCTTAACATATATTTTTTTTAGAATTTTATATCGCGTAGTTTAAAAAATAGAGGGGGGGGGGACACATTTTTCAGACTTTGAGAGCTGGTATCTTGAAAACGATTTGCTTAAATAAAGATAAGATTTATAAACCTTCATATCATTTTCAAAGACCTTTCTAATAATACCCCACACGCTTATATACAACTAAATTTTTTTTTCTATCCCTCAGTTATATGTATGGAGGGCCCCCACCCCAATGGTTTTTTTACAATTTAGTATCATAATCCTGTAGCGGTTCATACAACACATATCCTTACCAAATTTCGTTACTGTAGCATTCATAGTTTCCGAGTAAATCAGCTGTGACAGACGGACAGACGGACAGACGGACAGACGGACATGACGAATCTATAAGGGTTCCGTTTTGCCATTTTGGCTACGGAACCCTAAAAAATAAGTCCACCTGAGTTTCTTACTGGTTCTTCTCAGGAACGGTGTAGGGTTAGAACCAGTAGTAGATTTTTTTATCTCTCTTGATAATGTCAGACGATTCGAAAATGCTTATTAATAAGCTTACTTGAATAAAGAATAGTTTGACTTTTGACTTTGACATTTGACGTCTTTGACACATATCGTGAAACATGTTTGCAGATATTACTACGTTCGGACTGATAATTAATATCGTAGTTTTCTCTCTCGTTGACGATTGTCGATTAAGCGTTAGCGATTGGCAACTTGTCTAAGCACCCTGGTTTATCTAGATTTTTACTCACTTGAGGTACAGACAAAAATAATAATACAGTCTCTTTCTTACTCTAATGTTATTGACATAAAAAAAGAGATGCATATACCGATTTGTTCCTACTTCTACTGCCAAAGTTGATTTGACTGACTATATACAGTGTATTACCATGATACTGGTTTTTATTGTAACCGAGGAATGCGATGCATATTTTTAGCCAAATCGTGAGTATTACGTGTATTTGAATCAAAACTCCGATTTTAAATGTATTTAACTTCCTAAGAAAAGTTAATTGAGAAGCAATGTACTTCAAAATTAATCGTTGATTTAATTTTCACTTGAAAATGACAAATCGCAACCACTCGCAACGTTTGACAACTAAGCAGTACACGCGTCACATTGACCGTTCGGAGGAAATGAACTTAATTGTACGGCCAATTTAAATATTTGTCAAGTGTTAATAATTGAAAACGATTGCTTGAAATGCGTTAAATTACCTATTTTCGTAAAAGCCAGGGTCATAGTAACATACTGTATACACTTACGAGAAATTCCAAAACAAAAAGATGTGGCTATATCTATTACTTTCGCAATGACGTAATGATGCTGACCTCACTCTAGCAAAGTTGTAATCTAGATTACAAAATATACATACCAAATTAATTTTACTACCTTTGTTTATCTTTGTCCTTTTGTTTGTAAACTTTGTAATCTAGATTACAAAGTACACATACCAATGTAATTTCAAAGTCAAAAGTCAAAGTCAAACGATTCTTTATTCAAGTAAGCTTATTAATAAGCATTTTCGAATCGTCTGACATTATCAAGAGAGAGAAAAAAATCTACTACTGGTTCTAACCCTACACCGTTCCTGAGAAGGACCAGTAAGAAACTCAGATGGACTTATTTTTTCAAAACAATATAATAATACATCTTATTAAAATAACATGCATTAAAGAATTTATTACAAAGAAAAAAAGATTTTTATAGACATTTTTATAAAAACGAGAAATAAATAAAGGATCATAATAATAGACAAAATTATTATTGCACGGGTTTACAATATTATTAAGCATCTGTATCTATACTACTAGAGGTGTAAAGGCCTCTAGTTGTCAGAATAAAGAGAAATTAACATTTAGAGATGTAAAAGGTCTCTAAACGTCATGATTTTAATTTAACAATAATAATAAAATAGAAAATTAACAATTTTCAGAAGTATTCAGATTATTTTTACTCAACTCTGCACTCTAACAATCACCTATCGAATTTCAAAACTCTACCGTAGCCGTAGTCGTACCATGAGTTTTCAAGTGTCGGTTAATTTAGATTTTACTCGATTCTTAAAGCATTATATGAGTCTTGCTCGAAATAAATGCTTTACGTATCGAATAATAAATGGCCATGTGGTGACGGCAGTAAGAATACATTTGTCACCACCCCAACTCCGCAGGAGGAGTCGTAAGTCGACTAAGGGATTGAAGTGTCACTGACCATTATTTGATTAAGATTGATGATGGGCAGCGTTATCATAGTGGACACATTACTGCGATCGCCAATCCGCTTGCCCCGCCACGCTGGTTACGCGATAGAAAGAGAGCGCACTTCTACGTGACATTTAGCGTTGCGCGGTGGAAATTTGAACTTAATAGTATCGTAGCAAGAGTTATTATTGGCCGTGTGGTGACGGCAGTAAGAATACATTTGTCACCACCCCAACTCCTCCTGCGGGTGTCGTAAGAGTCGACCAAGGGATTGAAGTGTCACTGACCAAGTGACCATTGTTTGATAAAAGATTGATGATGAACATAGCGAATGGCAAGTTATCTTTAAGCACCCAGGCCTGCCAATACGCAAATACGACCGGGACGGACAGAAGTAACTCCGCGTTAAAACAGCTCGGTAGCTCATGGTAAACACTGTTCGGAATTCAAAAGCTGTCGAATTCAAAATGTGTTCCACGGATCGGATGCGGCATCAATGGCCAATCAGCGGGCGCCGAGCGTTGCTAACTTCATTGCCGATTTATAAAATGATAATTTTATATCAGTGGTGGCTTGTGCGGAATGGTACAATAAAGAATTCATTTTAATACTTCAGCATCATATACGATAAGTCACGTGACCGAAATGCATAGGTGCGTTCAAACCAAGAGAGCATTCGCTGTTCTAACCTCCCACTCTACGAAATTCGATCGGTACGCAAAACGTGATTGATTGATTTCGTAGAACGGGCGCTAGAACAGCGAATGCTCTTTTGGTTTAAACGCACCTTTAAGGTGCGTGCAGACCAAAAGAGCATTCGCTGTTCTATCCCCCTACTCTACGAAATTCGATCGTTACACGAAACATGATTCGTTGATTTCGTAGAGTGGGGGAGAGAACAATGAATGCTCTTTTGGTCTGCATGCACCTTTAGCCAAGATCCCATTGTGCAATCATATACGATAAGTCGCGTGAGCGCGTGACCGAAATGTATGGAAATGGTCACGTGATTTTTCGTACGAATCTGTCATTCTCATACATTCATTACTTATCGCTCATCGTTAACGATTGCAGAATGATATCTTGGCTAGGTTTGCTGACTTTCCATAGCATTTGACGTCTTCTCTGACACATATCGTGAAACACATTCGCAGATATATTTTTACGTTAATCATCATCTCATCATCATCTCAGCCATAAGATGTCCACTGCTGAGCATAGGCCTCCCCTCTTGACCTCCACATGTACCGGTTAGACGCGACCTGCATCCAGCGTGTCCCGGCGACCTTCATAAGGTCGTCTGTCCATCTTGTGGGTGGACGTCCTACACTACGTTTGCCTAGCCGTGGTCTCCACTCGAGCACTTTTCGACCCCATCGACCATCTGCTCTGCGTGCAATAGTGAATACTAATGAATATCAATAATTTGGACTAAAATGATACGTGAACTCTAGGTTTAAGTTTTTAAGTTGGTAATAAAACCAATATTGTGTTCTAAAAGTGAGGTTATAATGGAATAATGCAAAATTTTAAGTTAGTTTACTTTTTGGTCAAACTGACGAATGGTATACGATTACCTCAGTATGAAATATACTTGTTACATGTAGTAAAAATGAAAAAATAAATACATATCGATATTAGAACATACAGAAATCGTGTTGCAATATTATCGATTTAGATAAAACTGAATTTAGCGAGCAATATTTTGCAATGTAATTTTGTGAAAAATATTGACTTCTTGAACATTTAATCAAAGACGTATACTTGTTATTCGGTATTAGCATACTCTTTCTAAAACTGCGATCATGTGTTTTCAAAATTCTTGATTTGTGTTATATATTTATAAGTTCTGCAGGTACCATCACCCAACCACAATATGGACCTTATGCAACCGGAATAAGATCCTACAATGTGATTAAGAGCTGTTTGTGTAAAGGTTTGCAATAAAATTGTACATAGTTAAGGTCTTACCTACTTAAGGTCTCTGTCTACTAGACCGTACCATACCATGACCTTACCATGAACGTATCAGACAAAAAACTATTTTTTGTTTTGGGGTCTGAATTCTTTTCGTTGTCTTATTTTGTGTCTCTAAAAAACGTGACGCCGTGGTGATTTTTGTATGAGATGATGTTTTGTTTTAAATTTCTGATGTACCTATGTACATATGTATTAAAATCTAGTGTGAAAAAGAAATACGATTGCATGGATTTTTTTGTTTACTGTGTCGAAACAGTAGCTAAAAGCGTGACAGAGTGGTATAAAACAAGACAACGAAAATAATTTTGACCCATTGAAAAGTATGAGACTATGCCCACTACGTTCCGGCGCCGGCCAACATGGTCTCATACTTTTCAATGCAAAGAATAGTTTTTTGTCTGATACGTTCATGCTACATACAGTCATGGTATGGTACGGTCTAGTGGGCAGATACCTTTATTCATAAACGTTTGCTAACTTAACAAACCGCTAATAATTGTTTCTCCCTTTTGCTCTTATGGACCCATTGTTAAGACCGAAAGGGACAAATTAGTAGCGGCTTGTTAAGTTAGCAGACGTTTATAGGGGGTTAATCAAACCAAAAATGACGCGTCAATTGTGTTACGAAAGTTAGTCACACAAGCTATGTCGTATACTGTGTACAACACAATCTTTGGCAGTAGAAAAAGGTGATAAATCGATAACATGTGTGCGTTATGTTGATCGCTTACAGAAAATAAGTACCTATTACCTACGTTGCCATTTTTACTCTCAAAAGTTGTTACACTAAAAACTTCGTGACACAAAACTTATGTCGTTAAATTGTGTTTTGATGAATGGCCTTTAACTATGTACAGATCAGTTATACAGGGTGTTACACGAGCCACTGAAGACCTTGAACGGGATGATTTGGTAGGTTATACTGAACAACTTTTACTATGGAGCTCCGGAAATCTCAAAAAAAGATTTGTCTCTTTCATATAAAATGTCGTTATCGACCGGTCACAATGAATGAAAAAGACAATATTTTTTTTTAGATTCCGTGATTCACTCCATAGTAAAAGTTGTTCAGTATAGCCTACTAAATCACCCCGTTCAAGGTTTCCAGTGGCTGGTATAATATCTTGTATATGTATTTTCGTCGTTGGGCTTCCACATCACAAGCCTTAATTAATCTCACCTTATATTTCAATCAACACATAACTACAAAGTTCATGATCACAAAATAAATGAAATTAAAACTTACTTGAACCAACTTAGTGCCAACCGGTTCACTTTGGGATTACAACCGTTCGTTAAAAAAAATCTCCGATTCTCGTAGATATCGAACACATACAAACAAAAAAACAATCAAAAAGAACCTACACCTTTTTTGTTGAAGTCAGTCAAAAATATAATATGTATCAAAATACATGATCGCAGATTTAGAAAGAAAATGACAGTTCATCTTGAATGTAGGTCCAAATATTGTACCTGTTGAATTTATAAATATATAACACAAATCATACAGTCGAAAAATGATGATCCATTACATTTGCGGTACATTGGTGCTTTTGTGCCGCGGATTCATCAACGCTCAGTACATTAGGAGCACTACGTCTCGCGGCAGGGGAATGAGACGACTTGGGGGCTCGTTGGATTCTTCAACGTATTACCAGCCTCCACCTCCGCCTTTGCGCCAGCACATCGCAAATTTCAACAATACATGTAAGTGAGTAATAGTAATAACAAGTTAAACAATACGTACCGGAAGGCGTAGCGTGGGTAGGCCCCCCACAAGGTGGACCGATGACCTGATGAAGGTCGCAGGAGTCCGCTGGATGCGGGTGGCGCAGGACCGGTCATTGTGGCAATCTTTGGGGGAGGCCTATGTACAGCAGTGGACGTCTTTCGGCTGATATGATGATGATGATGATGGTGTAAGTGAGAGTTCAACTAAGATAAAATTTAAAGTGAGTGATGATGGTTAATTTACTCGGTCATCGCGTTTTCTCAAGATTACTCGAAAGATTGTAGAAGATGAAATTTTATTTTATGATATGTATATAACAAGCATGCTCTGTTGCGGAGGGGACAGGACCCTGAGATATAGGATGACCTAGTTTAGGTGTCCGAGCCTCACCGCCATCGAGCACCTCAAGTATCCAGTGCAATATACTGTATTTTGTAATGGTTATGTGGTATGTCGACCAAATATGTATTATTTACTTATTGTTCTTCAAATAAAATTAATTTTCATTTTAAGCATAAGTTGACTAAACAAGTGTATCGCAATTTACAACCTTTATTAGATTCTTATGTTTCTTATTTTATTTTGACACGAGCTGTCAGTCACCGTTTCATTTACGTATAAAAAAAAATATTTTTCCAATTTTATAAAAAGCGAGTCAAATAAAAACAAAAAAACACGGTGTATATTCTCCCTGCCATCACCACGCCTAATTAATAATATTGTTTATTTAATATAACATTAGGAAAATACAACAGACAATGCAAAATACAAAAACATTCAGCTACAGCACAGACAACACAATATAAAATACGCACTAAATATAAAATATCTCCCCCAGATCCCCCGCCTCCGGAAAGCTCCCTAAAATTCTGCTATGCTATTCTCTTATTCACACATTCGACGCTGCGTTCGTCAACGAGCTCGACGTCGAGACAGCCTTGTCTAAAATCCTAGCTGTTGTATTTGACATTAGGAATCGAGACTGTGAGCGAGGTTGTGGGCAAGTTCGTCGCTGTTTTTCGTTAGAGAATACGAAGTTCATACATTAAACGTCAAACTCTCGACGCAGTGTAGTTCCAGCTCACGCCGCATTCGTCGCCGAGCACTAGTGTCGTTTAAAGTACATTAGTGAATACCATTTTTAGGCTCGACGCTGCCGCAGCGCTGACACAGCGCTGACAGCAAGGCGTGCATCATCCTTAGTGAAGCAGTGGCAGCATCCTTAGTGAATAACACTGCTGGCCACATTTCCCCTTTGCAAGGCCATTTTTTTTTGTTACCCCAGGGGAATCCGTTATGGATACCACTCGCACGGACTAAACCCCTGGGGTGGAACGCTCGCTCTATGTGCGGGGCTTCGGGAACGCTGCTGCACACCTCCGAGAACGCTACCCTTTGCAGGGCCAAGGCTAACCTCTGAAAACATCCGCCCTAGAGTCACCCGAGACGCCCACTAATAACTGAAATATTGTTAAATCCAAATTAAATATTGTTTAGCCGTGTGGTGACGGCAGTGAGAACACATTTGTCGCAACCCCAACTCCTGCGGGTGTCGTAAGAATCGACTAAGGGATTGAAGTGTCACTGACCATAATTTGATAAAAGATTGATGATGGGCAGCAGCGTCATCATAGTGGACACATTACTGCGATCGCCAATCCGCTTGCCCAGCGTCGCTACGGGCATTTACCTCCTAATGCGTCTATACGCATAGTTAATAGGAGAGGCCTATGTCCAGCAGACTATCATAGGCTGATGATGTGATGATGTGTTAAATCCTTCCAGACTTCTGCCCAATCCTCGGGACAGATAGAAGCACCAATAGCTCCTCGATATCCGGGCCGCTCCGTCCTAGCGAGAATCTGTACCTGGCGCGAGTCTTCCACAGTCACTACACCAACGGCTGGCTGGCCCCTCTGATCTGCACGGCCGCTATCATCAACGAAAACGTGTTCCTCACCGCGGGCAGGTGTATTTATTCGTAAGTCTTCGGTCCAATGACCCAAAAATTATGACTCTTGATGCTTATTATAGTGTAAGTGTAAGTAAATTAGATGGATATCAATTTCTGACTAACAAAATTCGGAACAATAAATATATGGGAAGGGATCCCATACCAATCAGCATCCCGAGGGCATTATTGTACTGGATCCTAATTGCACTGTAACATGTACTAAAACAGCTGCATTTAGCGTTCCCGAACTTCCGATGCAAAATTCATAAACAAATGAATGTCAGCAGTGTGCTGACTAGTGAAGTGGCCGCCTTCCATCCATCCAGTGCATGTTTGAGCACTTGTACTTAATTCCTAAAGTACTTAAGGTATAACTGTAATTTGATGTTATTTTTTAGCTAATATCCTGTACTAAAAAATAACAACACCAAAAACCTATCTTAACGACCTAGTTTTTATGCAAATTTAAATTAATTGAAAAATGAAGATGAAAAATAGTATTTTTCATTTTTAATATTTTTTTTGGCATTGTTGTTGAAATAGTTGAGTCGAATAATTAGCTTAGTTAGTTTGCTTATCTAATGAGCTCTCCAACGAGAACTTTTTTTGCAAAGATATGACCAATAACAAACGTTTAATTCCAGAAATACCTAATGCACCCTTATTCGTCTGTTTGAAATTTTAAAATTAATTATCGTCGTCACAAAAAAAAATTGCATGGTAATTTATCGATGAAATTGATTGTAGTTTAAGCCCTTAAAAGCTCCGACACCGCTGACCAAACACCCTGTATTTTAACCTAATGGTCGTTATCGTTATTCACATCGTTTTGATGACTACTGAAGCGAATTTTATTTAAGAATTGAAGTGTTCATTATCAATATTATGATTATGACGATCCATAATATAATTGACAAATAAAAATAATTAAAAAAAAAACAAATTGATGACCTATGATGTAACAAAAAAAACCTTCGAACTATACTACTCTAAGGCAGGTCAGTTTAGGTACGACGACGAGCGAAGCGAGGAGGAGTGTTAGGTTGAACTGACCTAAAAGCGTGCGAACCGAGCGAGCGAACCGAGCGTACCGCGGCAACGGCCGGCAAAACAAGCAAGGGCTGACTTTTAAAAGAATGCTCATACTATTTAATTTTGAAGCATCACTTTTATTGCTCGAAGCACCGTTAACTTGTAAACTAAATTATTTAAGCCTAGCAACATCATTACATTGACATAATAACTTGAGAAAACAGTCGTTACGACCATTATAATAAGGAAGTTTATTGCTTTTAATGTTGTGTAAATGATGCCTTATGGATTTAAAATGCTATGAGTATCGACTGTTATATTATAATTTAGAATAATTACGACCTACAGACATCGGACTCCCAATTTATACTCTTTATTTTTATGTTTAGTGATAATATGACTAAAAAAATTATGACTTACTACGTTATGTAGTTCAAAAAACTTATAGGAACCAATAGCCATTTTTAACTTGTTCTAGAGCTAAACTAGAGTACACGACTGTGGTAGTCCAGAACGCATATATAAGCGTGAAGGCGTTTATACTGCCAAAGCCTAGGAGCCAGCAGCTCTTTGATGATCTGGGCCTCATCGTAGTGTGGAAGCCAGCCTTCGACGGTGACGTGGATTGGAGCCACAGGCTTCGCTTCGCTCCCGCCGTGGAGATATACCGCTTTGACGGCTACGCCTGGTACGATAAAATCATGGCAGAACAGAAGGGCAACGATGGGTACAGATTAATAGGACATGTTGTGACGCAGGTACAGTAAGAGCTTGTGCATAAATCACGCGAGGTCCTAGGGAGGGGGTATGAAAAAATCAGGAAAGATCACGCTAGGGAGAGGGGGTATATATATATACATATGGAGACATCACGTGTATTTTCTACAATTGGCATGATGACTGGCAAGTCAAATCAGAAAACAATCACCACTTTGGAATTTTATATGAAATACTCAAAAGTGACGTCACGTTTGAGTACTGCCAAATGACCTACTCTTTTAAGTTCTTTTCAATTTATTAAATAGATGTTCTGTACGAAAATTACTACAATCTACATCTTAGTAATAATTTCTTCGTGTATTATGTCGTACATAGTGTTAGATAATTTATTTTAACTACAGTCACCATCCCTATTACCAAACTAAGAAAAAACAACGGAAAATATTTCAAAAAGTAGCCGAAAAAACCTCGCATGATTTATGCATGAGCCCTTGAGGAAAACATTATTATAGATATTAGATGTCATATAAGTCCCAAAGAAAAAAAATATCTATTTTTAACCGACTTCAAAAAAAAGGTGGAGGTTATCAATTCGACTTTTTTTTCTTTGTTGTATGTATGTTACCCGATATCTCCAATAATCGTGAACCGATTTGAAAAAAAAAAAATTGTGATCGAACGTGTGCAACGCTGAGACTGTCCCATTGGCACCAAGTTGGGGTCTGATGATGGGATCTTAGAGAAACCGAGGGATCTCTTCAAATGTTGTAGGTACATGTATGGCGGTTTTGGTAATTTTCATTCAATTACAAGAGTTTGCATCCAGAAAGTAGGATTTTATGACAGGAAACCAATGACGGAAACTATAGATGATAGCATCTCGGAGGAATCGATTGAAGTTGGTTGTTTTAAATTTCTTATTTTGGATATTATACCGACCCTGGAGGTGGGAATTGAAATCACGTCCTCAGTTTTCGCAGCTGATGCCTAAGCCACTCGGGCTTAACGGACACCGGTCGAATTTCTTGGCCATATGCAATCTGTTATAGGGCGCCTTTGGGAAAATTCAGTTGTTTACAGGATGAACACTGAGAATATACAAAGTTATCGCTCAACTTACGGAATTCTCCCATGGGTAGCGGGTGATAGGTGGAGCGTACCACAGCATTAATCAGTAGAAAGCAAGCAAAACTGCAAACATACCTAAAACCTTGCATTATTTCATAATGATGCAGTTTTAGAACACAATCATGGTTTTATCACCAACTTGAATCCAACCTTGAGGTCACATACATTTTTAGTTAAAATTATTGATATTTCATATAATTAATGTAAATATACATTTGCCAACGTGTTTCACGATTTGTGTCAGCGACGTCAAATACGATGGAAAGTCAGCCATTTTGTTAACATTCATCTAGATTTTCCTAACGATTGGTATATCCTGACGTTTTGGGCATGACGTTACACCCGTGTCCCCAGTCCTCCCTGTGTCGTTAAAATAGTCGTGAAAGTTTAAATCAATATACTATAATTACTTCCAGCCAGATAAACCCGAGCGTACAACCATTTACACGCTACCAAACCTCCACGCGAGTACCGGCGTCTGCAACCAACTCTACTCCACGCCCGACAGGCCTAACGACTACTTAGTCCCTTGTGTACACTCTTGTACCACAGAGGAGCATCTCGCCAAAGACGCGTCTTGCTACCGCTACCTTCTCGGTCTGGGCCATATTCTCCTCAACAGAAACAATGAGCTCATCGGCGTAACTACATGGTCGTGTGCCAATCAGCAGGAGGACATAGCCAAAAGGGACGGTCTGCCGATGCCTATCGGGATTGCATTGCCAAACACGAAATCATTCCACGAAGAGGACTATATTTGTGCACAATTTATAGCGTCAGATGACACGCCACATACGCAAACAACTCCGGGCTATTACGAGTCTTTATGCTCATAGATTAAATACATTCCTGAAAATTCTTTGTTTATTTTACCCTTTTTATGTGATAAATTAACGGCAGTAAGAATACAATTGTCACCCCCCCTACTCTTCCCTTGTATCGCAAAAGCCGACTAACGGATTGAAGTGTTTGACCATTGTTTGATTTGATTGATGATTGGGCAGCGTCATCATAGTGGACACACTACTGCGATCGCCAATCCGCTTTCCCAGCGTAACATTTACCTCGTATTCGTTTTCACGTATCCAAAATAATTATATCACTGATTTAATACAAATATAAATCGTTTATTTATCAGAGTGGTTCTACAACATCACTTAGTCAGAGAGTGATGAGTTTTTTTTCGCAAATTCAATCTTCCTCTTCCTTCTGCCCTCTATTTTTCTCTCAATCACAACTTTACTATAGTCATTATGGCGAAGTGAATGTTTTATAATTGTACGTCGTTGTTTTCAATTACTTTTAATAAACTCCTTCTTTCATTAACTATACCCTCTTTATTCATTTTCTGTATCCAAGTAACCTTTTCTAGTTTCCGCCAGCCCCTTATTTCAAAAGCCTGCTTCTTACCATAAAGCCACCTAACTATAGTCCAAATGCCAACAATGGTCTAAAACTTTATCAAATATCTTCTTTTAGGTGTAACTGTTATATTAATCGGGATTTTTTAGGCAAAAACTCCTCAACAATAATATTATTATTAAAAACTTGAACAAAGCCAAAAAGGAGATAACGACTGATGTTTATTTAGGAGTTGTAATTGTGAACCAAAGTTGCAGTAGTTATATGACCATAGCTGAGTGGTTTAAATTATGGACATAATTATAATAAATAATCGTACCCCGAAAAAGATTGCAAAATAAATTTAACTATGATACACTGATGCAGATTGGAGAAAGGCCGGCATATTTATTAAGATGTAATGTAACTAATTTTGAAAGAGAACGTCATCATAGCAGTTTGTGTTCAGAAAAAGCTGAAAGATCTCTATAAGTATTGAAAATAATTAACTATATATTAAATAAATATATATTAAAATATCCCAAAAAAAACAATGATATTTTTAAACCCATTTATTAATACAGTTTCACAAAACAAGAAACACGGATATCCGTAAGAAAACCAATTTAATAGATGCTCTTCAATACAGCTTAAGACAAAAATGGCAGTGGGCAGGCCACGTAGCTAGATATAGTGACAAAAGATGGACAAGGCAAGTTACAAAATGGACAGGCCCTATGGGCAAGAGAGGATCTGAAAAGCCAAAGAGAAGATGGGCCGATGAAATTATAAAGACAGCGGGATCACAGTGGACGACCACTGCTAACGACAGGGAAAAATGGAAAAAGATGGAGGAGGCTTTTACCCATAAGGGACCACACACATAACAAGCAGAAATATTTAACATAAATACCAAGCATAACATTTCAGTGTGGACAACCAAGGCTAAAATAATAATAATAAATAATAATTAATACAGTTTTATCATATCACTTCAGTAAAATACATTAAACTATCTCACACCTTAAACAGTTGTAAGCAGTCGGGTCCAAATTATTTTCGTTGTCGTATTTTATGTCCCTAGAAAACGTGACGCAGTGGTGATTTCCGTATGAGATGATGTTTTGTTTCAATTTCTGATGTATGGATTAAAATCTGGCGTGAAAAAGAAATACAAGTGCACGGGATTTTTTTGTACACTGAGTCGAAACAGCAACAGCGTGACAGAGTGGTATGAAACAAGACAACGAAAATAATGTTGACCCAGTCCCTTCTTTAATGTATTTTTTTATTTATCCGGAGGATCTTGTTATAGAATATCAAGTATGTTTTCTGATATTCTCATGATCAATATTAACGGATATATAGAATCGGTTAAAAGAATTGGAAAATTTGGCTACCAGCGCCCACTCGTAGTAGAACTCATAAATAAAAGAATGACAAGGTATATAATCGACCAACGTTCCAGCTTCCAAAATAGTGGCTACTCAGTATCGGAATACTTATCAAAAGAAGCACTACAACATAGGAAACTGTTAAAAAAACACCAAATGGATGCACGTCGAAATGGGAAATTCGCGATAATTCGCAACAACAGATTATTTATAAATGGCGAAGAGTGTACTCCAGCCCTGGAAAAAGTGGCGCAAATGGACCGTTCCACAACAAATATCAACAAAAGCAGCATCATATCGCAACTAGCTGAACAGGACAACAACAAACAGATAGAAATATCACAACGTGATTCCTTTCGTGAATAATTTACCTCAAACCGAATACATAGACAAGCATTCCTTACAATCTCCTTTAGAAATTAACATACTTTTCCAAAATATGCAAAGCCTGAAAAATAAAACTCACCTATTAGAATCATTTTTATCGGAACACGACTATAAAGTTCTATGTTTAACCGAAACATGGGTTTCGGAAGCGCAAAGAAGTTTCATAAACATTAGCGGCTACGAGTTTGCGGCGTCTTATCATCGCAGTGGGCGACCTGGAGGGGGTGCGGCGATTCTGATACAAGAAGACCTAGATTATATTGAGCGAAGAGATATTGCAGAGTTATCGACTGAATGTGTCGTGGAGTGTTGTGGAATTGAAATACCTAAGCTAAATCTTTTTGTTATAAATATATACAGACCCGATAGAGAAATACATATCTTTTTCGAAACATTAAGAAAAATTGTATGTAAAGTTAAATTTAAACAACAAAAAATGCGAATAGTAATAGGAGGCGATTTTAATATTAATGTAATGCAAAATTCATCACATTCCCAAAATCTTCTCACAGAAATGCTAACAAATAATTTTAGACAAACAGTAAATGAGCCGACAAGAGAAAATAGCATTTCATCAACATGTATAGATTTAGTATTCACGAACAAAACAGACTACACCATACGTATCGGGGACTATGGCATTTCTGACCACAAAAGCGTAATTTACTCGTTCTATTCCCATAAACCAACGTATGAGCAACAAATAGGTAAAAATAGACCGGTTATTTATAAAAGAATTTATAATCAAGCAAATATGGAAATGTTTAAAGAAGAACTCAAAACAATACCCTGGAAAAAAATTATCACACTAGAAAATGACGTAAATACAAATTATATAAACTTCCATAATAAACTACAAGACTTACTGACAAAAAATATTCCAATTAAACGAATACAAATTAAAAATAAAATGAATAATAAACAATGGCTAACACCAGGTATCAAAATGTCATGTAAAAATAAAAGATTTCTAAAAATTGTTAGAAACTATACTAAGAATAAAAAATTTACATCTTACTACTCAAACTATACCAAAATATTAAAAAAATGTGTAACTTCGTCAAAAAAACTTAATTACATAAAACAGATGCATTCCTCGAAAAATAAAATTAAAACAATGCGGAATATAATTAAAACCACCACAAATAGACAAAGAAAATCAAAATTTAAAAATATGTCCTTAAAAATCGGAGATTCTATTGTAGAAACACCCAACCAAATAGTCGATATTCTAAACGAGCACTTTGCCTCAGTGGGTGAGTCATCACTGCAACCAGCTGCGGCGGCGCCGGCGCCGGCCGACTGCAGCGCGTGTGCAAGTACTCGTACGCAAGCGACAGGCCACTCAGTAATTACCCCCAGCATAAACTCAATAATGATAAGCCCAGTAACCGAAAAAGAAATAAATACACTTATCTGCCAATTAAAAAACCAATCGAGCTTTGGTATAGACGAAATTCCTGCGGTCCTAATTAAACAATGTTCAAATGAATTATTGCATCCTTTACGACTTCTCATAAATCAGTCTTTAACCGATGGCGTTTTCCCAAACTTGTTAAAATACGCGATAATTAAACCCATATTAAAACCTCGAGGCGTGGAAACTGAGCCAAACCAATACCGACCGATTGCACTTCTACCCACCATTTCAAAGTTGTTCGAAAAAGCTATGGTGAACCGCGTCTACAATTTCTTTGAAAAGTATAAGTTATTGGATAAAAATCAGTTCGGTTTTAGAAAAAAACACTCCACTGTATTAGCTGTTTACCACTACATACAAGAAATACTTAGCTACATAGATAACAAAAAATACGCTATAGGTTTACTACTCGACATGTCTAAAGCCTATGACCGCGTGTCCCATGATATTTTATTACGTAAATTGTATGGCATGGGAATCCGAGGTAACGCATATAGCTGGTTCCATACATACCTACAGAATAGACAGCAATGTGTGCAAATAAATTGGCATGATAAGAACTCGGGCGAAACTAAAATCATAACTTCTAAAATGCGTCGCATAACATGTTCGATCCCGCAGGGAAGTGTAACAGGATGTCTTTTGTTTCTTGCTTATATTAATGATTTGCCCAAAATATTAAACACTAAGTGCGTGATGTTCGCCGATGATGTCTCCGTACTCATTAGTGGTTCCAGTAGCACGGAATGTAACGATCGATTGTTAGAAGTATCACATACAGTTCTCGAATGGCTCGAAAATCATAATTTAGAGATAAACCTTAGCAAAACCAAAATATTACAATTTAAACCCGTACAGAAAGCCGCCTTAGAAATTAAATTACAAATACACAAAACAAAAATTGAAGAAGTAAATTCATTTAAACTATTAGGTATAACAATAGATTCTAGCGTAAATTGGAAATGTCATATTCAATTCATCAAAAGTAAATTGAGTAGCTTCATATATGCATTGAGTGTGCTCAAGGTAAATACAGATCAAAAAACCGCATTATCAGCCTATTTTTCCTTTGCCCACGCGTGGCTCCAATATGGTGTTATATTATGGGGGGCCAGCACTGATGTCCATCAGTTACTAATATTGCAAAAAAAATGCATCCGCATTCTGTCGAATATCCGAGTACCAGATAGTTGTCGCCCGCATTTCACTCAACTAGGAATACTCACGCTACCCTCAATTTATATATTAGAAGCAGCTTTATTCGTTAGAAAGAACATGAACTTGTTTAAGCAAAAAACTACAAAATCACAGAGACGAAATAAATCTAATCAGCTCGATTTACCAATTTCTTCGTTAGCTATGTTTAGAAATGGTCCATATTCCCGATGCATCCAGATAGTAAATAAAATACCTGACGATTTAAAAAATGAGACTAATGATGACATGTTCAAACGAAAACTTAAAAATCTATTAATTAAAAGGTGTTATTATTCCATCGATGAATTTTTCAATGACACTAATTAATACGTAAATACATTTCTTTATTCAACATAATAATTATTGTCTATATGATTATTAATTAAAATTAAATTAAGTAATTCAAATTTTACCATTGACAGACATTTTGATTAACATATAGGTAGTTATTACTGACATTCAATTTAATTCATTCTATTATACTCTTTATTAAATTCAATTGTGTGATAAATAATTTTATTATAAAGTAAAATATTTGAAATGTTTGTCATTAATTATTGTTGGATATTTATTTATTATTATTATTATTTTTTATTTTTATTTGAATGCTCGTTTATTTTAGTACCTACTTTTTAGTTTTAAGTTATGTAATTACTCTGCTTAATACCCTATCAGGGTTCATGTGATCCTTAGCTGTAAAGCCCATTGTAAAACCTTATGTAACACATGATTATGCAATAAAATGAATTATGGAATGGCTACGCGATGGCGGTTACTGTGGACACTGATCTCAATTTTGCTATATACACCGTGTTTTATTGATTTCCGTTCAATTGGACAGGTTACTTGGGACATTAATAGAAGTTGCCTGGCTTTTGTTAATTTCGATTTTTTTTTTTTCATACATAATAATTGTAATGGCAAGTGTAAGAGAACCCTAAGAATAAGATCACAGGCGACTGACAGCTGCTGACGGCATATGTCAAAATAAGCAACTATAGGATGTAATAAAGGTTGCAATACACTTGTTCAGTCATTAAACTTATTTTTTTAATAACTCAATAACAGTAAGAGTTAGGACACTAGTTTCTTAGAGAAATTGATTATTTTTGACCTAAATAAGCTTCCCTTTCATTTAACGGAAATCAATAAAAACACGGTGTATATAATTTAATATTACCGCTTACAGTATACTGTACAAATGGTTTATTGAAATATTACAGAGTATACAGTTATTGAAACAATTTTAGCCCCCGGCGATCACCGGGTTGCGTGCTACAGTAGAACCCGCTTAATACGATCACGTTTAACCCTTCGTCTGTGTTTGATAAGGATCCGTACAATAGATATTGAACTTAAATCAATTCTTAATTTGAATTTAAAATCCATTGTACTGATCCTTAGCAACCACAGACGAAGGGTTAATACGATTTCCTGTATACTACGCCATTTTATGCCGGTCCCTGCAAGTTTAGTCATGTTTATATTTTAAAATATGAGTGATAATCGTGAAAGTTTAAATCAATATATTAGTCATGTTTTCCTACATGTTTGTACGGTTAAAACTGCGATTCCCCTTAGTGTTCTGAGCGAGAATTAGCTTGTTCATGGGCTGACGAACGAACATTTTGCTATGTGAAATTCTGTTTTCATCTGCCCAAGAACGAACGAATGCTCGCTCAGAACACTAAGTGAAAACGTGGCTTAGTACGATTCACTATCCCGTTTCATACGCCATCTATAACCCAAGTTGCATTGACGTATGTATGGCATTATTTAAGCTAGTATCTCTTAATCTATTTTGCTAAATATAATATTCTGCATCCAAAATGACCAAAATCTCATTTTTGAGAAAATAGCCCATTACTCGATTTCATCATGGCCTCAACGGAAATATCGTGAAGGCTCACCGGTGAGCCGCGTGGCGTCCAACGTGTTAATTACAGACGTAAGCGGAAAGGTTATAATTTTACCATACCGTTTGAATATTACACTGGGAAAAAATATTCTAGCGATCGTTCCTCCTGTGTAACTTGTAACTGGGTAACTTTGTTGCACAGACCAAGCGACCGGTAAAGTTATTGATCCCATCTCCTGCACCTACATGTGCAACCTTAGTACAATTTGTTTGATTTATTTATTAGGTTTATCTGGGCATGCATCAGCCAAACATTTCACAAAAAAACGATTTCTTCTCCCCGCATGATATTTATGCTTTTACGTATTATCTGGTACCTACAAATTCTTATTAACGGGGTTTCACTGTATTTGCGCCAGCACAGGCCGCTACAAATTTAATTTGCACTAGCCCCAAAACTAATTGGACAGGAATTGCGAACGCATATTGCCAAGTGAAGTTAGATTTGCATACTGAATGAAAATTATTGACCATTTATAAAACAAGGTTAACTATTTATTATACCTACTAGGCACGAAAGATTGACAAAATTGTTTCTACCTACTTTTAATGAACGAATGTGTGAACATTACGAATAGGAACATTCTGGCGTTTGATGCTTCAATATAGATCTGCGCCTTCTAAAGGTTCATTTAGACCAAACGAGCATTCGCTCATTCTATCCCCCACTCTACGAAATTCGTTCGTTACACAAAACGTCAATCAATCATCATCAGCCTATGATAGTCCACTGCTGGACGTAGGCCTCTCCTATTAACTATGCGTATAGAGGCATTAGGAGGTAAATGCCCATAATCGCCACGCTGGGCAAGCGGATTGGCGATCGCAGTAATGTGTCCCCTATGATGACGTTGCTGCCCGTCATCAATCTTTTATCAAATTATAGTCAGTGACACTTCAATCCCTTAGTCGACTCTTATGACACCCGCAGAAAGAGTTGGGGTGGTGACAAATGTATTCTTACTACCGTCACCACACGGCCACACAAAACGTGTTTCGTCAAAATTCGTTGATTTCGTAGAGTGGGGGATTGAATGAGCGAATGCTCGTTTGGTCTAAATGCACCTTTAGATTGCTATGTCAATAAATTCTGGACATTCTATATATGAGAAATATTACGTAGTACTCATGAAGTACAGACCTAGCCAACATGCCTTCTACAATCGTATATGATAAACGATAAGTAATATAAATGTGTGAAAATGACAGCATCGAACGAAAAATCACTTGACCATGATATATGGAGGAACGTAACAAAATCTCCATTACTCCATGAGCTTTAAGGGAGAGTGGGTAGGATTCGTACAGATGGAGTATTCGTACAGTGATCATATTGATCATATCCACGCTATCCGAACATGTTCATATTTTTATGTATAACGGCCAATATTTAATATGCATGGCTCACTTCCGAGAAGAGATGAAAATATAGCAGCTAGTTTCTTCAAAATAAATTAATATGTAATTTTGACTCTTCGAGTCATGTTTGAGTGCATTTATTTCAAAAAGCTTTGCTCAGTCATAAACGCAATTCAATATACCTACTTCCTAAACTAATCTTTGAACCATGTACCTATGAAATAGTTCATTTAATGATTAGGATCTTAGTTATATTGATTTAAACATTCACGATTATCACTCATATTTTACAGACAAACGGGTCTTAATCGCGTAAACTTACGTTTAATTATATCCTGACGTTTCGGGCATGACGTTACACCCGTGGTCGCAGGCACGAAACGTCAGGATATAATTAAACGTAAGTTTACGCGATTAAGACCCGTTTGTCTGTAAAACATGAGGATCTTAGTTATTTTTATTTTATGTTTTTGATTTTTGATTGGGGTGCCTTCGTACAAGCACGAATGTATCTTTACTATACGAATGTACCCAATATTTTCATTTAGCGAGAATATTGTTATTTTTAAATAAACTCTTCGATAAAAGAAAAAATATTTGCTTAGGTATTTATACCTACAGTTGAGAACAGAACTAATACTTTGCTAAAAAATACTGTGAAGGAAAATACCTCAAGTAAGGGTGTTTTCGTACAATTTTATTTTTTTGGAAAAGCAATCTGACGTTGTTGTTCTACTTTTTATTAGATCTAAGCCGATTAAAGCCAGGTAAATTAGCCATCGAGCAGCATTAATTACATTTAAAAATTGCTCGTAGTTTTTTTTATGAAGCATAGATTTTCAAGTGTAGGAATGCTACCCTCTTTCCTACCAGTGTAATATTTATTTTCTATTTTGTTTGTAATAATAACTGTTGAGTGAAATACGCACTCAGATGTCTTGTGCAGGCAACCATGAGAGTTACAGAGTAAAAAATGCATTTGATTTGTGAAGGTTATACTTGTTTACTAAATAATACAATAAGTACGAAAAGGCTAACCTAGAGCCTAAAAAGGCATCATCTGTACTAAAAAATATTGATTAGTACAGATGGTGGCTTTTTTACGCGCTAGTGCGAGAAGTGGTTCATTTTATGTCAAGTCCAAAACTTCGGAGGGCCATCTGTACTAAAACGTCTTATGAGACACGTGCAAAAAGGAAAATAGTAACTCGTGTCGAATTTCATGTTTTTCGCGCTTGTGTCGTAATGTACTATTTGAATACAGGGCGAATGTACTTACCTACCTAATACAAAATGTGCAGTAAAATTGTGCAACGATTGATATTGCGTAAAATATAAAGTAGTTTAGTATTTTGTCAAATCAAATCAAAATATCCTGAAATATAAAATTTATTGTGCTACTTTAAATTTATCGATACCAATATTGAAATTCTCCAATCTCACAAACTGATTTCAAATTTCTTTGCATAAACCTACAGTTATATATTTTACCAGGCCTAAAGATAAAATGCTGGTGCAAATCATTTACCTCACGTTTCCGCTAGTTTGCCAATCGTATATGAATCCTAGACTGCAAAACTTGTTGGACAGCATGAGACGGAATAAGTTCATCCGCTCCTCCATCACTCCCGCTATCATCCCCGCTCCCGCCTACGCCTCCGCTCGTCTCCTCGCCAGCAGCAAGGCACATCTCGCACCTCACCCCTCGCACGCGCGGCGGCAGGATTACCAGGAACCTCCGGAAGCTATGGAACCTTCGGAACCTCCGGAACCCCTGGAACCTTCGGAACCTCTGGAACCTCCGGTACCTCTGGAACCTCCGGAAGCTCTGGAACCTCCGGTACCTCTGGAACCTCCGGAAGCTATGGAACCTCCGGAAGCTCTGGAACCTCCGGTGCCTCTGGAACCTCCGGAAGCTATAGAATCTCCGGAAGCTATAGAATCTCCGGAAGCTATGGAACCTCCGGAAGCTATGGAACCTCCGGAAGATCTGGAACCTCCGGTACCTCCGGAAGATCTGGAACCTCCGGTACCTCCGGAAGATCTGGACCCTCCGGAAACTCAGGAACCACCGGGACCTCAGGACCCTCCGGAACCTCAGGAAATTCCGGCACAGCAACAACAGCCTTTGCGACCGACCTTTAATAAGACCTGTAAGTAGTCCCTGAGATCTGTCACATCAGCCTCTGGATACTGGATACGCCTCTCCTTCTCTTTTTATGCATCCGTACCGTAGGCTTAGCACATTTCACTTACACGAGAAAATATACTAAAAGTTAAAAATTTAAATTGAGTAAGCATGCAAAACATTGTAGCTAAAGGTATGTGAAACAATATAAGTAACAAATGTGCTATAGTGAAAGTACATAATATTAAAACGTTTATAGTAATTTCATAACTAAAATTATAGGTAGAATTTCACTAAAATTCTAGAATCATAATCATAGGCAGACATAAAAAAAACTGATCAAGAAAGTGGGTAGATTCAAACGAAGCGAAACTTACAATACTTGAGTTTTAAAATAAGTTAAGACTCTGGTACAATAAATATTATTTAAATTTTATACCTTAAGTATAAATTACTTTAATGCTACTTGAGGTTAAACCCCAATGTCCTACCAGTATAAAACGCGAGATGGTCTTGTTACTACGACGATTTCTAAGCGCCAGGATGTTCGCTGTCATCATCATCATGTCCTGGACGGTTTCGGTAGGGATCAGGTGTGCCTGGAGTGGCATGATCTCGTGTGTTCCAGTCTTCTGCCCGGTGCTGGGCACTGCGCAGAGCGGCGCCACTCCGGCGCAGGAGGCGGACTACCCGTGGCTCGGCCGCGTCATCCACCAGCATTACAAGAAGCAAGCTATGGTGCCCCTGCTGTGCACGGCCGCAGCCATCGGGGCCAGGGTATTTATCACAACTGCCAGGTGTGTCGCCACGTGAGTGTTCCAATGAGTAATTCTTGTATTAAGCGTTTTCCAAAATAAATCCCGGAAACCAGACTCGTGCGAATTCGTTACAGAACCCGGCTTCGAACTAGTCGTTTATATGCTACAGCACAATCTTGTTCATCTTGCGCCTTGTTCATCATTTATTGGCCGAAATTATATCGTTTGAAAATCGCTAAGATCTTGTGAGATTGTTATTGCATTCCTTAATCAATTGTGCTGTGCCTGTACAATGAAATAAATCAAATCAAACGATTCTTTATTCAAGTAAGCATAATAAAAGGCATTTTTGCATCGTCACATCGTTTCTAAAAAACTACTAGCTTCTCCAATAAAACTCTTAAATAATATTCTCTCTGATTATTTTTTATCGTAACTTCATTACACAACTGACTGTCATGTAGACTGCCGCTTCTCGTATGGTCCATAAATATGATTCTTCCACATGTCAGAGACGGCAACATTCAAAAGTTAAATTTATTATAATGCCAGCCCCCACGCATCGTGTGAATGAGACTGTAAATCAGATATATCATGGCGTCCCGAGCGCTCAAAAATATCTGAACATGCCTCTATCGTTATGGCAATAAAGGCGCGTTCAGATATTTTTGAACGCTCCGGACGCTACGATATATCTGAAGGCGACTGTAAGTTATATCTTCTAATTTTAGGGCCAAAGCATCACACACAAGTGTGTTACACGACAACGACTTCAGGGACGCCAAAGCGATTGTCACTACAACTCAGACACAACAGATATTCGATGACATTGCTCTTATAATTGTCTGGGCGAATCCTATTCCATTGGGGAACTGGACATCTCTCCTGACCGTCACCAAGAGGCCTCGATATGGCGTGATTGGCGAGCCGTATACCTGGTTCGAGCAGTGGGCCCTGGGAGACGGTAACAGACTTGTAGGATTCGTAGCGGAGGTAGGTTTTCTCTCACCTATAATTTCACATAGACCCAAATAGCTGCCAAGATTAGTTATTCAATGGAGCATTAAAATTTTCGCACATGTGGCATGTGGTAAACATATGTTTAGTTTGGAAAAATTTCTCCCGCAGTACTTCAATTCTCTTAGTTTCATCATAAGGTAATGGAATCTAAAAGTCATTTTTGGATACTTTTGGACATGGGACTCCACCGAAGGTTGCACAATACTCTTTTTTTACGTTGTTGGGAATGCATTTAGGCATCGTCCCTGGCCATGGGAAGAATTCTTTACCCCTCTACTGGTGAGCCATGGGATCGCTAAAATATCACCAAGAGTTGCTGCGACAAGCGCGTCCAGCAGAATTCTGTGACTTGCAACATCACCACCTTGGGACATAACCCATGCTGAACCTTCCCGTATGCAGTAGCCACGTGAGAACCTTTCTGCTCCAACTACCATAGGTTCTATTTTCTTTAAGCGTTTTCACTGCCACTTAACCAATGTTTTGAGGGCTTTATCGGTTACTTATGTTCTGACGTATATGACGTAGGCCTCTCCTATTAACTATGCGTATAGACGCATTAGGAGGTAAATGCCCATAATCGCCACGCTTGGGAAGCGGATTGGCGATCGCAGTAATGTGTCCACTATGATGACGCTGCTGCCCATCAACAATCTTTTATTAAATAATGGTAAGTGACACTTCAATCCCTTAGTCGACTCTTACGACACCCGCAGGAGGAGTTGGGGTGGTGACAAATGTATTCTTACTGCCGTCACCACACGGCTAATTCCTAATTGTTCTCCTTAGTTCACTGTATTGATGTGATCGTTTATGTTATTGTGCTGTTCTGTTTCAGGAAGACTCGCCGGAAACTCACCACCTGTATATGCTGCGCCACGTACACGCCAGTAACTCTGTTTGCAACATAATTCTTCCAGAGCCCTTCTCTTATGATTATAGGAAGTACAAAAATAATGACTACTGGGCTCCCTGCGCTCACTCGTGCAATGTTGTTAGTCATCGCGGTAACGCCAGCTTGTGCTACCGGTTCCTCAAGGGTCTCGGACACATGGTGTTGGACGACAGAGGCGAGCTGGTCGGCATCGTGTCGTGGACGTGCGGCAACGAACCCGAGGACCTGGAGGCCAGGGGAGGCCTGCCGTTCCCGCTCGGCCTCGCCGTGCCCGAACAGGCTTTTATAGATGAGGTTATAGACTGCGTAGAACTTATTAAAAATGTGACTCGTGAAGAAATAGCAGCTGACGCCCAAGTGAACCATAAACGGTGTCGGCATATTTTGAGTGAAGTGTCACCTGAACTACTCGTAATATAGATAAATAAAACACAGCTTAAAACTCTAAAAGAGTATCTACGAGTATGTAAAGCTTATTCATGGGGCGATTAAATTGCAAAAACAATTGCAATTTAATCAAAACTAAAATCATGATCGCCTCAATTGTGATACTAAAGGTGCATTTAGACCAAATGAGCATTTGCTAATTCTGTCCCCCACTCTACGAAATTCGTTCGTTACACAAAACGTGATTCGTCGAAATTCGTTGATTTCGTAGAGTGGAGGATAGAATGAGCGAATGCTCGTTTGGTCTAAATGTACCTTTAAGTTAGTCATACAAACTATGTGGTATACTCTGTGCAACAACAACTACCTTCAGCAGTAGTAAACGGGAGCAAAAGATAATTTTAAAGATATATAGGTTCGTATTGTTGATCTCATATAGAAAATTTTAATTTTTCGCCCTTTTTCAGTACCAAAAGTTGTTACACATAATTTGACTTAGTAACACAAGAATTAATGCGTTAAATTATGTTTTTATTAAGCACCTGTAATTATACATTATAGATTAGGTATTTTAGGCGGTAAATTTAGTTCTCGGCCACCCAACGTTTTATACATTTATACTATGAAAAAGGCTAAACTATTATTTTTCCAATCGGCACCAAACAGTTATCATTATTTGCTTCACGGACGACACCCGAATCTGCAAACTAGCTATTTCACCAGACCAATAAATAATATAAATGCTGGTGAGAGTTATTTACCTCACATTATCTGCTATTTTGCAAGCTATATTAGTTTATACACAATCGTGCTATAATAGAGATTTTTCTACAGTGGTCTACTGTGGTTAGGCCACGAATCTTGCTGAATGGCCTAAGTAAGGTACGAGTTTTAAAAGCTTGAAAGTTTTAAATTTATAATAGTTTTTATATTAGCTATTGTAATCCCATATTTATTGTTTAAATGAAGAGGCCTAACGGAGCCGACGTGTTTTTACAGACAAAGGCTCCTTAAAAAAAGTTAGATTAAAAAAAAGCTTGTTTTAACACTATTGCGTAATACTTTGTCGACGAGTCAATAAAACTAAATTACACGACTGCCAAAAGGAGATTATGTGCTTAGCCGCTATGAATGTGTAAGGTTTTCTTTAAACAATAGAGTTATTTGTTATACAAGGGTGCAAAGTTGTATTTTAACCGAGTGTGGAATTGCAACACGATATAGCGAACGGATTCTAGGGTTGAACCATGAGCTAGCGAATGGATTCTATGGTTGAACCACGAGCGAAGCGAGTGGTTCGAAAATAGAATCCTGAGCGACGCGCGTGGTTTAAGAATTGAATCCTGAGCATATAGAGTGTTGCAATACACACGAGCTAAAATAACTTTGCAGCCGTGTGTAACACAAAACTTTTCACCTTCCTTAAGTGAGGAAACACAACATAATAAAAAACAACTGATCTATGTAAAATATACTTTTATTTTAAAAAATCAAGGGAAGTTCAAACTTTGCACTCTTGTGGATAAACGCAACTTTGCTATCTGTTTTTAAAGAATAAAAAAGCCCTTTCCGAGCAAAGAAGGTGAAAACTTAATTTCGCGACCGTTTTTCATAATGTAAAGTGTACATAATTTGATCCTCGTGCCGTCGGATGTGACGTCACGTTAGAAACAATATAAATTCAGTATTGCCTGAATAATAAAAAGCTTTCTCACTAATATTTTTTTATATAAACGACCTTACTTAGTCCATAATTTTCTCAGTGCTGGAACCTTGAACTATGTATATAAAGAAACAATGAATTGTACGAAGTATTTCTAACTAATATTTCGAGTTACATTACTGACTGCTTGCCGTGATTACGATTGGTTGCTAAAAATTTACTTCGCCTGGGGTACCTATCTTCGCCTAGTATGAGATGATGACATTTCCGCAATGATTTTGGAGTGGGGTCACAGAAAATAACTAAATAGCTAGTACGGAAAACATAATTATGAATTGCTACGTGACAGTCTGCCCTAGGAATGGAGCGGGAAGTTAACCTTTCCGCGCTGGGCTGGATTGGATCTTAGGATATCCATCTGGATGGGGACTTGACTGTACTTAAATATATGAATGCCATTACTTAAAACTTAGTTTCCCCACAGCGAGCTACTAAGAATTTTATATGCTGTGAAATGGGTGCAGACTGAAAAACAGCGTTGCGCAGCCGACCAAGCTCGCAGCAGATGCTGAGTCCGAGCCTATTGTCGTATACAGGGTGGTCCAAACCTTGACGTCAAAATTTTTTTTTAGATCCCTCACGTCATATGTTATCAGAATATACCCCATGTATGTTAGCCGATTTTTTGTAGTTTTCGAGTTGTGAATTTTTGAAATTTTTATTCTTTGAGAAATTCTAGAGTGAAGAAATTTATTAATAAAAAAAAACTATTGAGTTTTTATAATTTTTTTTTGTAAAAGTATTACTACAAAATAAAGAATTTACTGACAAAAAAATTAACGTCCTCACTTTGATACAAGTAGGATAAAAAAATACCAATTTCAAAATTTTACGTTAAAAACGCATCAAAATAGCATTAATGTACGTAAGCCTGCCCTAGACCTTAAACTTTCGTAAAAGCAAAAAGTGTTGCTACTCTTCTCGTTACTTTTTATGTTTTTAATTATCTTGCTGTGTTAACTGGACTTCGACTGATCGATCGTAGGGCGGCGTAGCGTTTAAGTTTATTTGACCGAGTACTCCGAAAAATCCTCATCATTAAGTATACTTTTTTTTTTGCTTTTACGAAGGCTTAAGGTCTAGGGCAGGCTTTAGAATACAAAAAATCCTTGGGATATGTTTAATTTTTTTTATTTACGTACATTAATGCTATTTTGATGCGTTTTTAACGTAAAATTTTGAATTTGGTATTTTATTATCCCACTTGTATCAAAGTGAGGACGTTTATTTTTTTGTCAGTAAATGATTTATTTTTTAGTAATACTTTCACAAAAAAAACTATAAAAAAACTCAATGGTTTTTTTTATTAATAAAGGGGTTTGGGTAAAGTTGGCGTCGTTTTTAAATTTTGGCGGCCACTCATGAAAGTGGTAAATTTGAAAAGAGCAATTTAAAATAAACTTATTTTATTATGGAGTGCACATAGCTAAATTATATCGGAGCCGAGATATCATACTTTAAAGTTTTATAGTTAAGGGTTATCTTTATTTTTGAAATGCATCGGAATAAGGTAAAACTACTATTGTGTATGGCACGTAAAACCTAACCTTAACTCATAAAGTAACCTTGGACATAAGGTTCTTTTTTGGTCAATGATTATTTATAGATAGTTCCTTTTTTCTTTAACACGGCGATTTTATGTCGATGAACGTTCTATTAAACGTAATTATGTCAAAGGTTTTATATCACATTTTAAACAACAAATATAAGTATTCATATTTTTACACTTTATGCGTGTTTTTCAGGTATATAAATAAATGTAGACAAGCGAATCGTATGTTTTCGGGTAGGTACCTAATGACATTAATTGATTATCTGACCAAATCAAATACCGCTTGGACCTGTCACTGAACGTAATTGAGGTATACAAAAAACCCAATTTGCAAGATTTCTGCGACCAAAATCCCGATTGCATCGATCCGTGGCTTTTAAGAGGCAGAATACAATCGCGGCACTCCAACAGAAGACAGTATTTTGTTTATGTTGCTGTAGATGGTGGATTACAAGGCCCAGAGGCAATATTAGGACATTGTTCATGTGTTGTTGGGAAGAGGACCTTAGGCTGTTGTTCACATGTAATGTCAATTATATGGTTCTTGGGATGGGGTAGGTATCAAGAACATCTTGATCCCCCGGCACAGTTTTCAGAGAGAGTGATTCGCCAAGATAATATTGAAAAATCAAGTTTACGACGAGCCAGAAAACGAGTAAAAAGTAATTCAACGTAATACTAAAAATTACAAATGACGTTATCTGGGAAAAGGAACATTATTGTTATTGGCGCTTACGGCGTTATGAGCCATGTTTGTATACAAATACGACGTCACCGGACGTAAGAGCCATCGACAATAAGGCCCCTTATCCCAAATAATATCACATATGTTGTGTTGTATACATAAGAAAGCATTAGTAACAATTCCAATCTAAAAACTAATCTAATTAGGTACATTTCCTACTTGGAAATATATCAAAACATTTTGCATGTGTGCATCACACCTGTGTTTCCTTATGGTGTAGTCAGAGCGTGAACCGTCTATTGAAACCATTTTGCAACATTTTTAATGTTCACTAAACCGACAGCATAGAAATCGCATAAGAAAATACAGTTGCATTTTCATATACCTACCTAAGATCTTCTTTTTTTAAGTCGGTTAAATTAACTATTATACTCTAAGGGCAATGTCCATGTATCTTTGTTAGTAGTATTATCGAGTAAAATAAGCCTGTAGTCATCTAAGCTGTCTCCTAAACCTGTCTTAGTTAGCTATATTCACTGGTCCAATAACATTGTTTGAAGGGCCATATCTTGGCTCCGATATTACTTACGGCAAAACTTATTTTGTAAATAAGCTAGTCTAAGGTAGCACTACAAAATGGTAGTAACATAAACGATGGCCGCTGAAAAAAAAAATGACGCCACTAGTCCATACAAAAATACCCAAACCCCTTTCTTCACTCCAGAATTTCTCAAAGAATAAAAATTTCAAAAATTCATAACTCGAAAACTACGAAAAATCGGATAAAATACATGGGGTATATTCTGATAGCCCATGACGTGAGGAATCTAAAAAAAATTTTTTAACGTCAAGGTTTGAACCACCCTGTATACACGTCATTGTATCTTCTCTTTCTCTTCTTTGACTTTTATATGTCTGTAATAGGCTCAAATTACAGAGATACTAACGATATAATAAGATCTTTTTCACTTTTCATACTCAAAAAGTGCACCTTCATGTCGTGCGTAGACGACGTAAAATCGCATTTTATGTTCCAGAACATTTTTTTTTCTAAGGCTAACGTAACCGGTCCTAACAGCCAAACATTTAAAACACATTGCACAATTTAACTTGTGTGAAATGTTTGACTTGGCAGAAACCCGAGCATCTGAAACTCCAATCACAGGATGAAAATTAAAAAAAAAATTAAAAATGAGTTGGCTCTTTCGCTTTACGATAACTTCGTTGTGTAAATTGCAATGAAAAATGTTTTACTTTCCTCGCAAACTAATTGAAAAACAGAGTGTACAACATGGGCATAAATGTCCATTTTTACCCTCGTCTACTATTTTGGTCTTCGCTTCGCTGAGACCCAAAAATTGCCTCGGGTAAAAATGGGTCACTTTATGCCCTTGGTCACACTAAAAATATTCTTACTCTTACTATGTTTGTCTTTCTCTTTTTTCGCCGTGTGGTGGCAGTACGAATACATTTGTGTCCACCCCAACTCTTCCTGCGGGTGTCGAGTCGACTAAGGGTTTTGTCGGTGCGGAGCAATATGCTTGTCCGTAGGTTCGCTAGATGTACACACGAAGTCAAGGTAACGCTGTTTAAAGCTTACAGTCAATCCTTCTACACGAACGGCCTATGGGTTAGGTATACAAAACGTGCCTACAATGCTCTGCGTTAGGGTGTTTCACTTTTGTATGGGCAAAAAAAATTGTGATGTTTTCCCTGACTTTGCTCACGCCCTAAGTTTCTCTGATATAAAAATGATATATATAAAATTTTATTGAGATTGGAGAACCTTTAAAGGTTGCACACTTTTGAAAGTAAAGCCAAAGCCCCATACATTACGAAAAAAATTACTTTGTTATAAATAAATCAAATATAATGAACTAACACTAAAAAAGAATGGAAAAGTCGAATTTAATGTCATGTATTAAAAATGAGAACTTATTCTTTGGAAGTAGGTAGGTATAAATTTTAAAAAATATTTATAGGGCACTTTTATGAAAACCTGATTCCCAGTGTTTTACTAGTTTCATAACTATAACAGATTAGTGTACTATATGTAAACATCCAATTATGGCCTAAAATTAACTAAAAAATCGGGATCTAGGTTACTTTGTAAGTAATACCATATTAAGGTTATATTAAATTCACACACGTGCTTAAAGAATAAAATCTTTTTTTTATATTTGACGATAGTATCTACTTTCTCAAGTAATTTTAGTGTTGGTTCATTATTTTTTATGAATTTATAACAAAGTAATTTTTTTCGTAATGTGTGGGGCTTTGGCTCCACTTTCAAAAGTGTGCAACCTCTAAACGTTATCCAATCTCAATAAAATTTTAAATAATTATATCATTTTTAAATATCAGAGAAACTTAGGGCGTGAGCAAAGTCAAAGAAAATTTCACAATTTTCAAAAATGAACCACCCTACTCTGCGTATACAGTATAACAATGCGTTTAGAATGATGATGGGACTACCTAAGTGGTGCAGTGCATTTGGTATGTTTGCCGAAGCTCATACCGATGAATTCCAGGCTATCATGAGAAAGCGTATCGTGTCGGTCTGGAATCATATAAGGCGTAGTCCCAACAGCATTCTAAATGCAGTTTCGTTTCAAAATTATATTCAATTTAGTAGACTGCAATAATTAGTGTTTTCAGAAGAAATTTGAAGATATATTTAACATTACATTTCAATTTGGCAATAAAAAGACAAATACCTACTGTTTATTTTGTATTATTTTCCAAACTTTCATAATAAATATGGGTCGCGGTAAACTACTTTCGCAAGACATAGGTACGAAAAGTTATAATTTCAAGATCTGAATCAGGACAATCTGCGTATAAAATAGCATAAGACCTTCACCTGGCAAGATCTATTATACCTACCTACAATCTTAAATCCAGCATTACAAGAAATATGGAAAACTATCAGCTTACAGAAAACTGGTCGTCCACGCAACACAGCACCAGTCAAAAACTGAGTCTTAAAGAAGATAATCCAACATAATCGCCGTGCATGGTGAGGGGAATTCACAGTGAAGTAGGTAGGTAGGTAGTGAGTATGGTGTGAAATGATTAATAAAGATGTTTCAGTCAATACATGTTGAAGAGTCATATAACGAATGGGATACCTACTTGGCAAAAGAAAAACCTTTACTTACAGAACTTCAGAAAAAGAATAGGCAAGTATTTGCTTCAGCTCGTCGACACTCGACTATTGATCAGTGGAGTGATGAATTGAAGTTTGAAGCGGCTGTTGGAGATGAACGGAAAAAAAGTGTTCGCAATAAGGACGATGCCTATCATAAAAACAGAAAGCGAAAAGTCAAGTTTCCTGCCTCTGCCATGATCTGAGGGTGAGCTAGTTCATGGTGTAGGTCGGTTGTATTATATTTACGGCACTGCGAACGTTCCCAAGCACCAAGAAATATTAAGGACAAGCTTATTGCCTTCGATTCCCAGCTTACACCAAAACTACACGTATGTTTTTCAACAAGATGGTGCTTCTAGACATTTGCCAAGAGTACGACGGCTTGGTTAGGTAACCACAATATTCCTACACTGCAGAACTGGCCGCTCAGCAGCCCAGGTTTATCTCCGATTGAGACGTGGTGAAAGATGAAAATAATCTGCGTAAGGACCCCGCCAAGTCGAAGTAAGATCAAAGGAATAAAATTTACGCTGTATGGTATTCAACATCCGCTGAGGAATGTGTGGCATTAGTTGACACAATGCCGTTTAGAATTGAAGCCGTCATCATGAGGAAGGCGACACTTCCCAGTGGTAGACGAATTAATTTGCACGGTGTGACCTGGTATATCACCTCCGCGTGGTGAGGGCAATAAGAATACATTTGTCACCACCCCAACTCCTCCTGCGAGTGTCATAAGAGTCGACTAAGGGATTGAAGTGTCACTGACCATTTTTGATAACGATTGATGATGGGCAGCAGCGTCATCAGATCACTGTAGACATATTACTGCGATCGTCAATCCGCTTGCCCAGCGTGGCGATTATGGACATTTACCTCCTAATGCGTCTATACGCTAAGTTTAATAGGAGAGGCCTTCGTCCAGCACTGGACTCTCATAGGCTGATGATGATGATGATGATGATGATGATGTATGGTATTCAATATCCGCTGAGGAATGTGTGGCGTTAGTTGACACAATGCCGCTTAGAATTAAAGCCGTCGTTATGAGGAAAGGCGACACTACCCAGTGGTATACGAATTAATTTGCACTGTGTGACCTGGTATATCACTGGTCTGGACAGCGAACTAACTATTTTGGGTGAATATCTGAGCGTGTCGTGGTGGCATCATTTTTGTCAAAATTTGTCACTGTGTAAGTCCGAAGGCGTATGTAATATTGTTGAGGTGACAAAGTTTTCTGATTTTCGTAATAATTTTTCCATGAATAGAAAGAACAAACATGGTATGGAAAAACTCCTAAATATACCCTTAAATATTATGAGCCTCTAAAAACCCCACGGTCCTCATTTACCGCCTAAATTTAGGAGTACCTAAAACCCCTGAGATGGCACACCCCCCGCTTGCTTACGTTTTTTTTAAGCCGCACTCCCCGCTTGAGCTTTC
>JALPQI010012940.1:0-43388 GCA_025490895.1 Thaumatotibia leucotreta | reverse complement strand
ACATTACTGCGATCGCCAATCCGCTTGCCCAGCGTGGCGATTATGGGCATTTACCTCCTAATGCGTCTATACGCTTAGTTAATAGGAGAGGCCTACGTCCAGCAGTGGACTATCGTAGGCTGATGATGATGATGATGGCGTGAACGCGGGCTCAGTGCTTGATAATGGAAAGCTAGGCTTTTCGTAACATGTCGCGCGTAGTGACACTTAGTGACTAGCATGTACAAGTTGCAGAACATCCTCAAAATTGAGGGAATATACTTGGAAATTTCCGAGAACTTTCATGAGAATTTAAAAATAAGTTCTCATTGAGAATGTTTCCATGAGAACTTATAAAAAAGTTGAATGAAGAATATTGTATTTCACAATTGAGTAAACGAGGTATAAAATATACATTAGAAGGCATGTATGCTCAACGGTTTTGGCATGATTAGATTGCTTGTAAAATTTCAATTGCCGAGAGCATTCTCTATAGTTTCGCACTTTTCCTATGTACATTGCTACTAGTGACACACGTGGGTGATTACCTGTGTTCGGTTTTTTGGATTCACCCGGCGGGTCTCCTATAGTAACTTGAAAAAATAAACTTTAATTATTTACACGTATTTCCATGCAATTTGCCATGTTACTGTTCATAATGTAATATATTATAATAGTTTTAATTTTTTTTATAGCCACACCCGTAATTTTTTATACGCGAAATCCCGCGAGGGTGAATCCAAAAAATCGATCACTGGTGATTACATTTATAGTGAGTAATAAATATCAATTCTAAAATAAAAATGATGTTTCTTACAGAAAACGGCGTTAAGTATTGGATCCTCAAAGATTCTAGTGGACTAAGGAGTGGAGACCAGGGGTACTATAAATTGGTACGAGGAATCAACGCGTGCTCTATGGGGACGTCGTACACCGCTTCCTGTACTGTTGCTTAATCCAATTCCATCATACTTGCCCGAAAAAACCTTTGTGATGTTATCTGGTGGCGCTTACGTCTCGCGGCGTTGTATTTGTATACGAACTTGAGAACAACGCTTAAGGTGCATTCAGACCAAGCGAACATTCTCTATTCTAACCTCCCACGCTACGAAATTCGATCGTTACACAAAACGTGATTGGTTGATTTCGTAGAGCGGGGGATAGAACAGCGAATGCTCTTTTGGTCTGAATGCACTTTTAAGCGCCATCGATAATGTGGTCCCTTTGTCCAGATAACATAACATTTTATACGGGTACACTATGAATAACGACTATTGTTGTTTCCATGGAAGAGAAATATATACAAATAAAATGATTTCAAAAGAAAAATAAGCCTTATCATTGTCGTGGTAGTAAAATCTAATATAAATTGATACTTTTGATTTAAACTTTCACGATTATCACTCATAATTTAAAGACAAACGAGTCTTAAACGGGTTTGAGTCTGCCTGCGACTCACCACGGGTGTAACGTCATACCCGAAACGTCAGGTTATAATTAAACGTAAGTTTACGCAATTAAGACACGTTTGTCTTTAAAATATAAATTGTTATTTCTTTTCATTTCATTTTAAACAGCATTGTTATTCACTAAGGAAACCGCCTTGCTGTCAGCGCTGTGTCAGTGCTGCGGCAGCGTCGAGCCTAGAAATGGTATTCACTAATGTACTTTAAACGACACTAGTGCTCGGCGACGAATGCGGCGTGAGCTGGAACTACATTGCGTCGAAAGTTTGACGTTTAATCTATGAACTTCGTATTCTCTAACGAAAAACAGCGACGAACTCGCCCACAACCTCGCTCACAGCCTCGATTCCTAATGTCAAATCAAACAGCTAGGATTTTAGACAAGGCTGTCTCGACATCGAACTCGTTGACGAACGCAGCGTCGAATGTGTCAATAAGAGAATAGCATAGCAGAACAGGTAACAATAATCACCAAATTAAAAATTTAAAAAACCGACTTCATCCGAAGTCTCCATGATCCCCGATTTGTTTTCAGCATTGCAATGATTGAAACAAATCGGGGGTTATAGGCGCCATACATGTACCTATAACATTTGAAGAGATCCCTCGATTTCTCCAAGATCCGTTCGATTACAAAAAAAAATCAAATCCGTTCACGATTCTCGGAGAAATCGGGTAACATACATACATAAAAAAAAACTGTCGAATTGAGAACCTCCTCCTTTTTTGAAGTCGGTTAAAAATAAAAGAAATAATTTCTTTTCTGAATGATATGTAACGACAACACAGATAGTGTTTATTTTAATATTTGAACCTATGTCATAGCACTATTGATAGTATAAAAAGTTAAGTCTCCTTACTTGGACGTGTTTGGACGTTCAAAAGTATGTGATTATACTCATTTTAAAACTAAAATAAACAAGTACCTATTTTAATTGCTGTTTTATTACAATATTACGAAGTATAGATATAATTTATTGAGCACAAATAATATAAACATACGAGCAAGCAATGCGAGAACGGTCGGCTCTAATGATATACGATTTTGAACCTTATGCCTTTGATATACGTTCCGAAATGTATACATATTATTAGACGTGACTGTACCTACGTGGTAGCCGAGCACCTGAAACCGGTACTCTAGTATAGCATGAGCGAGGGTGCTGCCATCTATATAAATAAATGATAATCATGGGATTCTTACACAAATTAATATACATTAATATGTATCGTGTAATATGTATAATGTAAACGCGTCTAAGGGTGCGGCTCCACTGAGGCGGAGAGGAGCGAAGATGTGCAAAATTGTCCAATTACATTCTTCACATTCAAAATTTGAAACACTGTCATGCGGTCTCATTGGCCAATTTTGCACATCTCCACTGAGGCCAGTGGAACCGCACCCTAATACTGGCTTTTCACTTAATACCTGCACAAAAGGATGCTCCTTAACGAGGAAGAATATTTTTTATTTAACTTCCAGGAAAGTGTCTTTCTAACACATTTTGTTTTGGTATATTGTATCAGATAAAGTATTCATTTAAAACAAAATGTGGAAGTCATCTATTAGCGTGGTAATTTAATAATCATGTAGGTTTACAAAACTGTACAATTAAATTATTAAACCTGTGCAAAGTATCATATAAAAAATAACTGTCGAATTGAGAACCTCGTCCTTTTTTGAAGTCGGTTAGTAAATACTTCTTTGAGTACCTTTCACCGACCCAAAAAATATTGCATGAGCAATATTTATTTATTTTATTTATTAGAGAAACGACAGTAGCAGTGACAAACCATGTAGTATACATATAGAATGGTAAAATGGTGGTTGCATTAGATGTTCACATACCTCCTTCAATGCTCCCACTAGGACACATACAGGTCATATATTATAAACTAAAACGAATGCTATAGATATACACGATGATTCTTAATCCGTGATCAGGAACCATTTTTTCTAACTCAGTAATTGATGGGGATTACGTTAAAGTAGTAATTACGTGAAAACAAATTTATTAATTTTTTAATCATGTTTTAATTTTGAATTAAATTTTATCCTAAAATCCTTGTCACTGTACTACTACCATATCGGATTTAATGAGGTTGTATTGTAATCTCTTTACAAAGTTATTAGCAATTGTCAATTTATGAGTAAACCTTGCCCATGACATTGTCAATCACTTTTGTCAAACGCATAATAAACAAAGTCATAGTCACGGATATTTAATGAGAAAATTATAATTATTCACCAAAAATCATGCCTCTACCACCTCCGTACTCAAACATACAGCGTTTGTCAATACAAACGAATAGCACAAGGCGAACCCAACAGTTATTTCACGGACTTTATCCAAACATTCCGATCCCCGGACACAATTTAATAAATCGCATGCACCAAAAATCTTCGCGACTTCGGACAGTTTACAGTGCTACAACATGCTCGAGCACCCGGACGACCTCGTCATCATCATGACGATCTGGATCAACAAATCTTAAGATTCTTTGCTGAAGAAGATTTCGAGTGAATCAATCCAATCACAGGAACAATCAAGCGGATCTGTGTCAAGAACAACACGGTGGACATTTTGAACACTTGTTAAATTATGTTTAAAATAATGTTTTTTGTTTTAGTTGGTCAGGTATGCAGTTTTATTGTTTTTATTTAATTATTAAATTGTACTGTATGAAAACAAATTGCTTTACTTGCTCAAGATTTTACCAAGTTTAGGTAATGCACGTTAACATTAATCTCCTATCAATTATGTTCGTCGTTATCAGAGTTGCACTGATAAGGTAATGAGTAGATAGAAGTCTTTATTGACATAAGATCCGTCAAATTCCCGTTTCCCGCCATACTGATGGCACTTGACGTATCGTAGTTAAACTTTATAGTGTAGGATGACCATGTATTAAGTGGTAATTTGTTTTAATTAGGTTTTTACTTTTAATTAATTAAACAGTGAAGAAATAACTTGAGACCTCGCCGAATAAGTTTAATTTTGGCTAAATTTTAATGTTTTTCTACTCCTGATCACGGATTAAGAATCATCGTGGATATAATAGACTTTATTCCTAGTATTTTTGTATCTAATTCCGACGAAATTCCCATGAAAATATTATTGTACAGTTTCTTTCGAGAGTCTTTCGCAGTTGATTTTTTCTATGGTAAGCAACATCTGTTACGACATTGTGGGATTATCCGCACTGTAAAAAAGTAACACCAACATCAATTTGTTTAATTATAAAACAAATTTATGTTTTCAAATCATGAATTGATTACAGCGCCCTCTATAGCAAATTAAACTCAACGGAGAGTTGTCGAGTTTGCGGACGATTGTGCTACCACAATCGTTGTCTACACACACGTCTTTGAGTGGCTTAAGGTTGTAGTACCTTCGAAACATCAAGTACAGATGTCGCTAGTGATTAGCTTCAGAATGCCACTGACTAAATTCGCTGTGATCGACGGAAGGTCGTCTGGTGTAATTGGAAGCACGTTGGATCGGCAATCCAGAGGAAGCGGGTTCGAATCCCGTGACAACCAGAGTCTTTCGCAGTTGTTTTTTTCTATGGTAAGTAACCTCTGTTACGACATTGTGGGATTATACAGTTTGTTTCTTATTTAAAATATACTTAAGACAACATTGCTCTAAAACAAAAATGTAAGTAATGTATTGTAAATGTAAGTAATAGTACATTACAATACAAGTGCGAAAACTATGAAGACACGAGTTACGAATTTCGTTTTCGCACGTGTATCGTACGACGTTTTTCAGTACAAAGTACAAATGGCCCTCCGAAGATTTCGACCTGACGTAAACTGAACCACTGCTCGCACTAGCTCGTAAGAAAAGCACAATCTGTACTGAAAACATAGATTATGTAGTTTCTAATTGGGTCAAAATTCTTTTCGTTGTCTTATTTTGTGTCCCTAAAAAACGTGACGCAGTGGTGATTTTTGTATGAGATGATGTTTTGTTTTCAATTTCTAATGTATGGATTAAAACCTAGCGTGAAAAAGAAATACAATTGCAACGGATTTTTTTAAATACTGAGTCGAAACAGCAACTAAAAGCGTGACAGTGTGGTATGAAACAAGACAACGAAAATAATTTTGACCCAATTATTGGAACTCGACAAAACAAGGTTTCTTATAAAAACTATAAGTCGTCAGTTGACGAGTTGACATAACTCACTATAAAAACTGTCACTGCTCTTGGCAACCTCGTATGAATCAGAACTGAGATACGAGGTTTATTTCAAATTAGTTCAGGTCCGCCCGAGATCTCGGTCTCGGCATTCTCGGCCAAAAATCGAGCCGAGATAAAAATCTCGGCCGTGGCTGAGATTCGTAATGAGCTGTAATTGGTGAGCTTGATGCCATCTCGCGAACTTTTTGCGATCACACTGAGACGTGAACTAACTTCAATTTCACATTAAAATGAACGGAATTATTTATTCGTACCAATTGTTCCAATCATTTTTGTTGCTGTGCAGAAAAAATGTGAATGAACTTGTTCGTGTTATTATAAACATCAAATATATGTGCATTGAACACACTATTGAGATCATAAAAAATGTTCTACAAGGTGAAATTTTAATGGTTGTTCTCCGCTTAAGGTCATGTTCAGTATCGTGCTCCGGTTAGGAAAAAGGCGGAAGATTTTTTTTCTCCAAAATAAAGTATTGATTTTCTACAGAGCGTCGGCTAATCTGAAAGAACTGGCCCAAAGAAAAAAAAATCACCAGAAACAAAAACTTTTATTTTTTACCTAATTAGCAAACGATACCGAACAAGCTCTTAACCGAAGAACAACCATTAAAATTTCACCTTGTATAATAAATATTATCAATTATGTTATTGTCTTCCTTTGTATATTTTAATTAAATTCCAATAGTTATAGTTACAGAATATACAATAGTTATAGTGTTTATTACTATGTAATTATGGCAGAGTAACAACAAAGTGCTAAGTAAAAATTGTTGGTCAGGAGGAAAATGCTGCAAACATTCTCAGTTCACACAGAATTTTAATCCATTTAAGAATCCAATTGAATAATAGAACAGCGTCGTTTGATTGGTTTGTTTTGTTTATTAGAGACTAGACTAAAAGGTACTTACTTACGTTAATAGATAGTACGAGTAGTTAACGATTTTTTTGGTAATGTCAGTTTTTTAAACCATAACAGTCACATATTTTATGACATGTTAACATTAATTACACCGATATTGTTTACATGTATTTATTTGAAAGGTCAGGCCACACCAAATGCGTGAGCAATACGTGCGCGTGTCCGTGGCGTGCGCGTTGTAACTTATGTAAAAGTCATAGTACGAGTATTAGGTCAGAATGTGTCGCCAGTACGATGATCTAGTATCGAGGAGTAGACAAATTGACATTTTTGATTCACGGCTTGCGGTATTCAGGAGGCAGATCGTTGAAGCTCTTGGTAATATTTGATAATTAATATTTTATTTTAATTTTAGTGTATAATTTAAATTTTTGTGTTTGCTTGACATTTTTACCAAAATAATTAATTACAATTTTGCACTAGCTACAATTTTGCTGCTTATGGGCACTTTTGCACCAGGAATGACATGAGGGGTAGGGTCAAATGATTAAAATGTATTTTTATTTTTTATTTAATTGTGTGTTTTCTTGTAGTACCTATGTAACATCTGCAAATAAAAATAAAGGTTCAATAGATTATGTGATTTTGCACTATAAGTATAGTTTTAGGATAATTTTTGCTCATAGTTTGTAGTAAATCTTGCTATGCATGCTTATTTTGAATGACATTTTAATGTAAAACCTATTATTATTTATTGTGATATATGGAATGTTAATCTGTTTAGTGTGCCTTTTAAATAAAATAAAATTACCTATAACATTGGCGTTTTGTGTGGAGAATTTTGTGAAAAGGCACACCACGTACGTAGTACACGCGCACCTGCAAACGCGTTTAATGCATCGCAATTAATGTCGATATGTGCATGCTCGTAACAATTTCTTTGAAAAATGCACTTATAACAAGTCGGTTATTATCATTACCAAAAACTACAAAGTAAAGTAACCGACCCCCAGCAGCATGCTATCGATTAAAAATATCAAAAAAAATAATATTCGATTTTTAGGTACTTAAATAATAATAAAAAAAAGGAAATATCTAATAATTTTATCTATATCAGAGTTACGTTTGACTTACTATAGATATTTCCTAGGCTTTTCTTAAGTTTTTTTTTATCCTTCTTACTAAATCTCGGCCTCGGTTCTGGTCTCGGCCCAGTCTAAACTATGGGTCTCGGTCGGACCTTTCAATTAGGTATTTGTTAGTGAGTTTTGGTTGCCAACCGACGAAGTTCGACGAAGTTGTTGTTATCGTTAATAGCATACAAATGATGCGTCACAATCGTAATAAAAGTACTAAGTAGAAATTTGAAGTATGCAATCACGTGTTGGAAAACGTTTACTTGCTTAAGTACGTAGATAATTTTATATATAGCTTTCGAATATTTTGCCATAAATTGCAGAAAATAAAGTAAACAATGGAATGCGAATTTTATAATGTTGAAAAATAGTATAAAAAGACACAAAAATCGTACCTCGGCCTGCAATCTCCAATATAGTCATGTCCCGGCTAATTGTTTTGCTAGTAGTCGGCATCGGTGCTTTCGCTACAGGGCTAGAAAAGCCATATTACGACCTGAAAGACGCTCACGACCTTTTCAAAAACTTTATCCAGGAACATGACAAAGTCTATGATGCTGAAGAATACTCGCGCAGACTCGACATCTTCAAGCAAACTCTACTTGACATCAACGAACGTAACGCCAAGTTTCCTGAAACTGTTTTCGCTGTCACCCGTTTCGCTGATTTGACGCCAGAGGAATTACGAGCTGGGTATGGGTTTAAAGCGCCAGAAAATTTAGATAAGATTGCAATAAATTTGCGTCTTCGACCAGAAGAGATCACAGCCCCTGATAAGTGGGACTGGCGGGAACATAACGCTGTTACTCATGTTAAGAATCAAGGCGATTGTGGTAGTTGCTATGTTTTTAGCGCTACTGGTAAGTATATTTTATTCTGAGAAATCTATATCGTAGATGTAATAACAAGAATTATTGCAGCGTGTCTGACTAAGGTCGAGCCACACCAATGCCTTGGCGTGCGCGTTATAGCGTATGTAAATGTCATGTTACATGGCACACCGCTAGCACGTCACGCGCACGTGCACCCCACGCAAGCGATGTGCCATCTAATATGTCATTTACATACGCTACAACCGAATGCCTGTGCATTTGGTCTGTCTTGGCCTTTACAGGTTGTTGGATTTCAAAATGTTTTCCTAGAGTTTTTCATCAATATTATTTCGGTTAATTCGTTTTTAACCACAAAGTACAAAAGTACTAACTCGCGTAATTCGTGACATATTTACTAAAATAAATAAATAATTCTCATTTTGTCATGAACTTGTCACTTTACATAACCATGTGTCCTAAGATCAATAGTATTCTAAAAAATGTAGAATCAAATATTCTACAATTATTATCAATTATAATTTTGTATCTCCTTCAGAATCACCGGCTTACAACTCCCGGTCTTTTGATAGGCTTGTTTGGAGATACAAATCCAACACGTAGAGACCCTTTGGAGAAATTCGCTGCAACAATTAATCGTCACAACAATAGATATCCGTAAACCGATCCCAGCGGAGGCGTATAGAGACTATTGAACATTTAATAGAATAGACGAAAGAGCTATGGTGATGAACATTGCATAGGTCAGAATTGAGCTATAGGAAAGAGGTCGGGACGCCTGCCATAACAATAAATTAATATTTACAAAAGTAAACAATATATGTAATTACCTAAAGGATAAAAAACAATGTTTTACTGCTTTCAGGAGTTATTGAAGGCCAATATGCCAGGAAATACCAGAAGACGCTCGCTTTTTCCGAGCAGCAATCTTTGGACTGTTTCAATAAAAGTCGCGATGGTTGTGCGGGTGGTTATCCTGATCTAATAATGACGTACGTATCAGACAAGGGTCGTATTATAGGGCCATTTCGATGAAACCATCAGATTGTGATTAAATTCTGCGATTACTGAATTTTAAATCATCGTAGGCCTCTCCTATATATTAACTATGCGTATAGACGCATTAGGAGGTAAATGTCCAATATGTCCATAAACGCCACGCTGGGCAAGCGGGTTGGCGATCGCAGTAATGTGTCCACTATGATAACGCTGCTGCCCATCATCAATCTTTTATCAAATAATGGTCAGTGACACTTCAATCCCTTAGTCGACTCTTACGACACCCGCTGGATGAGTCGGGGTGGTGACAAATGTATTCTTACTGCCGTCACCACACGGGAATTTGAAATAGTTTGAAAAAAAATCATAGGTGATAGTTTAATTAAGTTGTACGTAAAATCGTCAATAGTTTTTTGACTTGCTTCATATCCAGATTGGGCCCGCTTTAAGTTTCAATTTACCAGTTTTAGAGGTTCTGAAAAGCGATGCTAATTTGTTTCGGTAACTACTCGTAATATATTCTATTAACTATTATATTTTTTCTGATTCTCTAGTAAAGGTACTTTAAAACGTACTTATCAATATACACCGAGCTATTTTACTTGTTCCACCATAAAAGTTAAGAGTTTTGTAAACATTTTGAATCTTCGCCCATTTTCTATTGGCTTTTGTGGCATATTTACTGGGCCTAGGGAATATTTTTTTTTACTGTATATGATGACTTCAAAAGTAGTATATTTACTCATGAATCTCTCTTTAACGTACAGCACGCATCAAGTACGAATTATTTATTTCATGAATAAATATACTACTTTTGAAGTCATTTGTACATGATTAAAATGATTGACGACTAATGATTAATAATGAACAATATAGCTATTTCGGATCTCCCTAAATGGAGCGTGACGTCAAATTGATGTCATCGGCATGAAAATTACGGGCCCTGCTGATAATACTTGATGGGGTGGTAACCGTCTTCACACACTCTCTTTTCAGGTTAAACCTTAGTGTTGTCCTCACCAATCTACGGTCACTCGCGGCTCTGATTTTTTTTAATCTTGAGCAGCGGTTTCGGAAAAATGTGAACTAAGAGTATTCGATATTTGAGTTTAAAAATTGACATACGAGTAAAGCGTTCATGTCGAATATTAGTGCAACCCAAATAGTTCTATAGAAAGGATAGAAATAAAGTTTTTTTTTATTGCACAGCTACCACCAACACTTTGGTGTAGTGAAAGAGGATGATTATCCTTATATAGGACACCAATCTACATGTCACGAAGATCCCGCAAAGGCTATAGTTAAGACTACGGCACCCACTGTCTACAAACCAGACGAAGAAACTCTGAAACAGATGGTATATGAAAAGGGTCCTTTGTCAGTAAGTAAGTAAAAGGTATATTTTGAATATGTGACATTTTTTTTTATTTGAAATGGGCTTACTCATGGCGACAGACTAGCCAAGGGCAGAGACGTGGCCTACGATGGAGTGAGTTTGCCCATAAGGTGCCTGTTCACCATTGACTTGAAGGTTGACGGGTTATATGATCTCGGAAATATAGACGCCGGCAGGGAATTCTGCTTTTTGGCAGCACTCATAAGGAAAGAAGACGCAAAGCGCTTCGTACGAATAAATGGAATATCTACCAAGTAAGGTTTGAGGAGGTTTGAATGGATAAAAGTGTTACTTCTCTCTTACACTTCCAAAGTACGTAAGAGAGACAGGAGGGCTACACGGCTGTTGCAGTTTACGATAAGCTTTCAGGTTAATAGTCTGCGGTGCATAAGTTGGTACCCTTTAAACGAATCGAGAAGAAGCATCTAGCGGGCAGCAAGGGGGTGGCAACTGACAGGTTACTGCTTGTCTCCTGTTCGTTGCCGCCGCGATTTGGGCTCTACTTTTCACTTACGATCAGCTGGAGTGGAGCCATTTTGTTGTGCTAACATAAAAAAACGTGTGTTACTATGACCAAAATGGATAATAATACGCATTACTAGCAATCGTTTTCCAGTATTAACATTTCACAATTGTCAAATTGACCGTACAATTAAGTTTATTTCCTTCTCGATCAATGGAACGCATGGACAGCTTAGTTGCAAAACGTTGCGAGTGGCTACGATCTGTCATTGTCAAGTGCAAATAAACAAAATAATTTTGAAGTACTTTGCTTCTCAATATTTTTTCTTGAATAATTAATTACTTTTCAAATTAGACTTTTGAATAAATTAATGCTCGCGGTTTGGCTAAAAATTTACATAGCATTCCTCAGTTTCTATAATAGCTTGTATCAGAACTCAGAGCGTGTGCAAAATTTCATTCTACCGGGATGTGGGCCAAATTAAGATTCCAAGATTTTCTTACATAAATCATCATCATCATCATCTCAGCCATAAGACGTCCACTGCTGAACATAGGCCTAAACTCTGGACCTCCACATGTACCGGTTATATAGTCATAAAGTCGTCTGTCCATCTTGTGGGTGGACTTCCTACGCTGCTTTTGCCTAGCCGTGGTCTCCACTCGAGCACTTTTCGACCCTATCGACCGTCTGATCTGCGTGCAATGTGGCCTGCCCATTGCCATACATACATATTTATAAGTAAAGTTAATAAAAGCGTGTCAATTAGAAGCTAACTTTGCATTTTGGCAATAATTAGTCCGATCTGTGGTAATGCCTTAATAAACCTTGTTTTGTAAAGACTATAATAATTACATTTTATTTTAGGTATAGATCCTGTAGACTTTGGCACGTATACAGGAGGCATATTATATCCCCAAAATTGCAGAGCTTTTGATCATCATGCTGTCCTATTGGTGGGGTATGGTATTGCTGGTGCGTATTAAATATTAAGTAGGTTAAATGATATAATATTTGTCTATGTTTTCATGTATTTGTTGTAAGCAGAGATCGGCCAATCAATAATAATAATATGGACATGACTCCAAAGTTGATTGAAATTATTTAATCATTTTTAGAAAATTACCTTTTTGACACTGGTAACTATAAAAACCTTTGTGAATAGACCCATCAAAGCTCAGAAATGAAATTTTAAGAAATTATTCGTTTAATTATTCATTCAATCAAATTTGGTACCATGTCCATATTTTGCGAACAATCTTCGGATCTTCATTACATTTTTGTGGTTATTTTAGGTTTTCCTTAAGTCCTATATTGATTATGTTCAAAATGGCCCAAAAATGGAACCCTTATAGTTTCGTACAGTACATCTGTCAGTCCATATGTCATAGCATAGCGTTTTTATCTATTAAACACAAATACTTCTGATAATTAGCGATACAGGTGTATTTTGTATACCGCCGCTTTAGTCTGTACATAGCGATAGAAATAATTCGAAAGGGGTCACACCTAAGATACCTACAAGAGCTAAATAAAAAAAATATTTTTGTTAGTTACCTACTGGTGACGCATCACTTGATAAGTCTTCAAAAATAAGTAATGTTTCTTAAGTAAGAATTAAGGAGATTACTTTATTAAACGGTACAAAATATGCAAGTAAAAGCTATAACTTAATAATCATTAGGTAAGAGATTAGAATTGAGAATGATTCGTTAGGGTAGGTTAATTTAGCTTTACTTACGTACGTCAGGGATTGGAACCGGTTTTTTTTGAAAAACCTCAGTATTTTATCCTCTTTATGTAGTACCTACTCAAAATTGTATGTAATTAACAACATCGTATTTTTGAATAACGAAATTAGAACCGTTCTTTTGTACGGAGAAAAAGGTATTCGATCCCTGGCGTAAGTATTTAGTTATTTATAAGTAGAATTGAGACTAAAAAAATGTTTCTTCACAGAAAATGGCACCAAGTATTGGATCCTCAAAGATTCCTATGGTCCTGACGTAAGGGACCATGGCTACGTGTACCTGGTCCGCGGGATCAACGCTTGCTCCATGGGGACCAAATATACAGCTACCTGCTCTGTGGAATGATGTTCATGTCAGCTTCTTATGTAAATACATATTGGCAGTTAACATAGCATTTTTTTTTTCGCATCTACATCACCTTCATCTGTCATTATTATGCCAGGCCCCTATTTATCAATACAATAATATATATTTATTGACCACTATATCAGACTCTTCGATATCAGTTATGTGGTTGTTTAACTTTGTCAATCTCTCGTTCCTGCTAGAAAAGTATCTAGGTATATATATAAATATATGACTCCAATAAGATTATCATGTTTTTAGTCTCCCTGAATTTAAAAGTCTCCAAATGAAATTCGTAAAAAAAACCGGAGGTAATTTAAAAATCGAACACTGTCACCGACAAATTATGGTCGTGGCCGTAATCCGGCCATTAGCTAATTATTGGCTACGCTGACACTGGCCACAGATACTCTAAGAGATATGTGCTGCTCTGCTTCTGCTCCTGCGGACCACTAATGTACAGAAGAAGTATTCACCTAGGTAGGCAGGTACTTCAACCTCACGAGGTACAGAATATTACAGCCCAATGAATCTGGAACTTCCTAGACTCAACTGGTATTAGGTATGAACTATAAAATAGGGCTGCCACAATGGATCGCAACCGGTCGATGCGGCAAATTTTCTAGCTGCTTAGTATGACACAAAACGGGATAATATTTATCATGTAAATTGTTCACGGTGAGACGGATGCCATCGTCACAACTACCTAACTCAAATGTTCGAAACGAGTGGCGATAAATTAATACACCACCGACGGGAGTGTTTTAAGACGACACAAGTTATACTCGTAAATTTCCTTTTCGCCCGTGTATTGTATAGGTACGACGTTTTTCAGTACAGATGGCCTTTTGAAGTTTCGAACTGCCTAAAAATGAACCACTTCTCGTACTAGCGTGTAGAAAAAGAACCAACTGTATTTAAAAATAAAAAAATATTTTACCTCATTCTTTACTACATAGGTACTTAGTATGCAACAAAGTCGGTTCCCGCTGTCTAAAGTTTTAGTAGCAGTATTGCACCCGTGAGAAGTACTAATTAATTTTCAACTTGAGTGGCGCTCGGATTACAAACAACGATATACACATAAAAAGTGTGTAAATCGAACACACGCGATAAATTAAACCCGGAATAACATTTGTGTTACCTATTAATCTTATAATCGATACAATTTTGTTTGATAAAAGAAGCCTACCTCTTGTACTAAAATGAAATGAGTGAGTTCACGCCGTGTCGCGGTTGCAGTTTATCTTTCACTACAAGGTTTTCTATGTTTGTAGAAAAAAATTGGGCATATTCACGTGATCCGCTAACGTATACAAGTGTAAGTGATTTTTTGAATCCTCTTTTCCGTTAATTGTGATGAAGGTAGACAACTGAGCTCTCAGCCCACCTGATGCAAAGCAGAAGCTGAGGCCCATAGACATAGCTATGAAACCTATACCACCATAGACATAGATCAGAAAATCGCTTATGCGCTGCCTACCCTGAGGACTTAGATGGATTGCCTCTATCTATGCCAGTAAACATCGGCTATCTTACCCCCAAACCAAAACACCGGGTATCTACCTAGTTGGTTACTAAATTCTGTTACTGTAAAAGTATATATTAAGTATATATAAAGTATATATACTGTATAGTATAAAGTTTAATAAAGTATATATTAAAATGAAGTACATCAAATCAGGATTTATATATGACAATATCATTCAAAATGACCCCCTCTGGCCTATGTACATAACATATATATACATATGTTCGAGAGGGACAACGCTCTATAAAGCCGAGACTCTTTTCAGATCCGATGTGCAAATTTATCGCCGGTTACTGTTCCTAGGCAGTGTTGGGCAAAAAGTAATATGATTACTCCTTCCGATTACTTTTGTATGTGTACTTTGTAATATATATTACAAAATAAATGTAATATACGGAAGTAATCATATTACTTTTTGCCCAACTCTGTTCCTAGGACACCGCGTAAGCGATTGGCTACGCACTGAATAAGTCCCCACGGTCAAGGGACATGGATTAATAGCGCCACACCAACATGGATTATGTCGGAACTACGGGTCCTTTATCCTAACTATGCACGTCCCGCATCTAATTATCAGATTTACATCAAATTGTGCCACGACACACAGATTTTAACGGTACGGAAATTAGGGAATGAATGAGATGACGGTTGCCACGTGGGCGATTCAACAAACCCTAATTTCGGATTTAAACAGGGTGGTTTTAGGATTGTGATACAAAACAGTAAAATATGATTCAGAGGGTCATACTGAATATTTTTTCCGTGGGACATGAGAAAGATGATAATGATGGCGTAATCTCGAGGTTTTCTATGAAAATGCCGAAATGCGCAATTTACAGTGTGTAGTGCTCCCCTGGGAAACTTTGATATGACCATCTGTTAGCACTTTTGAACATTTTCAATCACGACCCCAAAAACTTTGGATATTCTATACCTACAAAGCTGTCAAAATGACCGACTGCTTTTTAAGTTTTTGTGGAAATATACGATGACGGCAAATTTTCATTGTTTTGCCATACCAACTGCCACTTTAATATAACATAACTTTTATGGAATTAACGTAACCTATTTTATTAGTATCTTGATTCCTCGGACGTTGGCCCGTCAAAAAAATAATAATAATTTCTAAAATTATTTCCCCGTTTTCAAAAAATCATACTGTATAACTTATTTACAGTGACCCTGATATTAGGCTGAGCCTATCGTGCCGAACCTCTTTATACAAGACACACAAAACAAAAAAAACATCAACAAGATGCATGCGAGAAAAACAATAAAGTAAATACATGATCTGTACTGTTACACATTTAATTACAACATTAGAAAAGATTGTGAACATAAAATAAGTGGTATCAGAGCGCTTGTGGTCTAGCGGTAAATCGCACGGCTGCTACGCAGCAGTCGAGGGTATGATACCCGGCTCGCACAATGAGTTTTTCAAAAACTTACGATGTAGGAAAACATCGTGAGGAAACCTGCATGTACACCTGCGAAGAAATTCAAATTCACATATACCCATGTGAAGTCCCCGACAAGTACTGGGCCAGCGTTAGGACCACGCAAAATAGGCTCGTTTGATGGCCAGAATACAATACAATACAATACAAAAAAAATGGTATCATAATAAGTCATCTTATATTTATAAAATCCTGCATAATTATGAAACCGAGAAAGTTGTACCAAATGCTTCGAGAATCTCACCGTGCTGTGTAATGGCGGGCGGAAGTCCGGGCCTAATTTAGCGATAATCCGAGGCCTCGCCTCGCTAATTTGAATTCGCCTGCGGCTTAGGGAGACGACACATTGATGCGGATCCGCAGGCGATGGCGCTATTCACGTATATAGCACTGTCTCGTTCACACAGTGTGATGTCTTCTTTAAGAATGCATACTTTGAGACGAATACTGATAGAATAATTGATTAAAGAAAAGCTTTCCTTTAGTTTGGATGTGGTCTCCATGAAAAAGTAAATTAAATAAAATGCTTCTATACTACAATCAACTATATGTAATACTGCTGTATACTAATACTTACTTTACTACCAGTATTCGTACTATGAGTTGACTTCGTAAGGTTAATTGGCGTTCACTTGATACGTAGCAGACTATCACTCTCGCACTGATGTGTTGGAGCAAGCGTGATAGATTATATACTAAGCTTCTACAAAGTAAAACAATCATACAAATCCTAAAAAATTGTACCTACTAAATGGTCCAGGAATCCCACTGTGCTGTGTAATGGCGGGCGGAAGTCCGGGCCTAATTTAGCGATAATCCGAGGCCTCGCTTCGCTAATTTGAATTCGCCTGCGGCTTAGGTAGACACATTGATGCGGATTCGAAGGCGATGGCGCTATTCACGTATACAGGGTGTAATCGATAAGTGCTTACAGGCCATAATTCCGTAAATATGAGAGATATCAGAAATTTTTTAACTGATATCGAAAGTACATTACCCAACAAGTAAAATTACATTAATAACTTTTTCTAAATAGATGAAGTAATATTAAAAATACTAACTTAAAACGCTCCCATACATTTAGTAGGACGACTTACAGCCTTAAAGAATGTCGGGTGTCTTAAGAGACAAAACTGTTAGAGATTCGTTATTTGTACGAATACATTGTAATAAAATAATAATACTACCGTTTATGAAATAATTAATCTAGCATTAATTCTTATAATAAATATTCGTATTAATCTAGTCTTTGATTGAACGGTTACGTACTAAATGTATGGAAAGAATTGAAGTTAATATTTGAGGTATTTCTGATTTTATCTCAAAAAAGTTATTAATGTAATTTTACTCGTTGGGTAACGTACTTTCGATATCAGTTATTTTTTTTCTGATATCTCTCATATTTACGGAATTATGGCCTGTAAACACTTATCGATTACATCCTGTATAGCACTGTCTCGTTCACACAGTGTGATGTCTTCTTTAAGAATGCATACTTTGAGACGAATACTGATAGAATAATTGAATCAAGAAAAGCTTTCTTTTAGTTCGCATGTGGTCTCCAAAAAATTAAAATTAAATAAAATGCTTCTATACTACAATCAACTGTACCTATATGTAATATTGCTGTATACTAATATACATGAGTACTACCAGTAGTCGTACTTTGAGTTGACTCGTAAGGTTAATTGGCGTTCACTTGATACGTAGCAGACTATCACTCTCGCACTGATGTGTTGGAGCAAGCGTGATAGATTATATCTAACCCCCTTATTCATAAACGTCTGCTAACTTAACAAGCCGCTAATAATTGTTTGTCTCTTTCGTTCTTAACAATGTGTCCATAAGAGCAAAAGGGACAAACAATTATTAGCGGCTTGTTAAGTTAACATACGTTTATGAATAAGGGGGTAAGCTTATACAAAGTAAAACATACAAAACCTAGAAAATTGTACCTACTAAATGGTCCAGGAATCCCACTATGCTCTGTACGAGTAATGGCGGGCGGAAGTCCGGGCCTAATTTAGCGATAATCCGAGGCCTCGCCTCGCTAATTTGAATTCGCTTAGGGAGACGACATATTGATGCGGATCGCAGGCGATGGCGCTATTCACGTATATAGCACTGTCTCGTTCACACACCGTCGTCGCATACGGAAGCGTCTACTGATGTCTTCCTTAAGAATGCATTCTTTCAGACGAATCATCATCAATATCATCATTTATTTTAAGAGCTTGGCTCTTGTCGGTAGAGTAACTTCCATTCTATTCTCTGCCTTTTCCTTCAGCTCTCTATGCGTTTCAACTTCTTTAATTTCCTTCAATTGCTCCATGTAGGCTCTCCGTGATTGAATAAGGAAAAGCTTTAATTATTTTAATTGGTATACGGCCTCCATAAAAATGTAAACTAAAAACATGCTTCCACAACACAAGCGACTGTAAACATAAGTAGTACAAGTAGTTGTATTATTGCACCATGAGTAGGCTCTTAAGGTTAATTGGCGTTCACTAGATACGAGACTGATGTGTTGGAGCAAGCGTGATATATTATATACTAAGCTTGTACAAAGTAAAACATACAAATCCTAAAATAATGTAGGTACCTACTAAATGGTCCAGGAATCCCACTGTGCTGTGTAATGGCGGGCGGAAGTCCGGGCCTAATTTAGCGATAATCCGAGGCCTCGCCCCGCTAATTTGAATTCGCCTGCGGTTTAGCCACTCACTTGCTTTGATTTTTGCAATACTCTATGTCTATGTAAAATAAGAGTGATGACATGTAACAAAAGCTACATGAAGCAAGTGAGTGGTTAGGCAGACACATTGATGCGGATTCGAAGGCGATGGCGCAATTCACGTATATAGCACTGTCTTGTTTACACACCGTCGCCGCATACGGAAGCGGCTACAGCTATGTCTTCCTTACGCCGCGGCCACGACATCGGTCTAAGGCGACCGGCTTAGCGGAAAACGTATGGTGCTCCCTCTCGTACCCATATCGGCATCCCGCTCCAACTCATGGATTCGCTCGCCGCTGGTCGCCTTAGACCAATGTCGCGGCCGGGCTGTTAGGCCGTGGGTTTCGTCGGCGTGTCAGAGAAACCACCCTCAAACATTTGCGAACAAAACATTCGAACGTCGTCGGCGGCGAACAAGCGTCGGTCGCCGGTCGCCGGACAGAAAACCCACAGCGTTAAGAATGCATACTTCACCCCACTGCCTCGTGCATTAGCCTTTGCCGCACGCTGTCGTTTATACAGGGTGACGTCGGAGACGTGATCAGTTATATTTTTAAACTCCACTAACAACTAGCAACTGACTGGCAGGCCTAGCCAAGGCGCAATTCTGCAATAAATAAATAAATATCTTGGGACATCACGTGACCATAATAATGTTAGGAAATGTTCACGCGACTTTTCGTGCGAGTCTGTCATTCTCATATATTTATTAATTATCGTATACGATTGTAGAATGGCATCTAGGCATGCGGGTCCCGTTAAAAACAGACAAATTATTTTTATTTTTTTAATATTTATGTTTCTTTTAACGGTGTTTTCCCGATGTACAAGTTGTCCCTCTTTGGATCGGAATTGTGTATCATTAATCGCACAAACAATAGCTCTACATTGTTTAACATCTCAGATAATATCTGAAGAATGTTACCTATCTGAATTTTTTTGTATCGCAATATCATCTTTAAAAGTAAAATAAATGACAAAAAAAGTTTTTATTAAGATCCGGGATATTCAGTAGCTTAGTTGTTAGTGAAGTTAAAAAATAAAACTATACACGGCTCCGAGGTCACCCTGTAGACTTAACTTAGATATTGTAAATGTAATGTAAGTGTTGTAATGTTATGTTAAGAAATGAGGAGATTCGTAGGCGAACTAAAGTTACTGACATAGCCCTCCGGATTAGCAAGCTGAAGTGGCAATGGGCAGGCCACATTGCACGCAGAGCAGATGGTCGATGGGGTCGAAAAGTGCTCGAGTGGAGACCACGGCTAGGCTAACGCAGCGTAGGACGTCCCACAAGATGGACAGACGACCTTATGAAGGTCGCCGGGACATGCAGGAGGTCCAGAAGGGAAGGGAGGTCTATGTTTAGTAATGGACGTCTTATGGCTGAGATGATGATGATGAAATGTAATGTTTATGTTAGCTTTATAAATTGCATAATATATTGCACTACAATATATATGACAAAAAATAAAATCTAACGATCAAAACACCTCCATACAATTTCAATTAGAACTACGTGTAAAGGAAATTAAAGTAAGTTTTATAGTTTCTGATGTCGGCCGATTGCGGTCACGACACACGATAACATGCCGATTGTAATCGTATTACTATGGGTGTGAAATAATTTGTTTTAGGTAATAGTACTTTCACACGAGCTCATTAACTTCTCATTTTAGGGTTCCGTAGCCAAAATGGCAAAAACGGAACCCTTATAGATTCATCATGTCCGTCTGTCACAGCCGATTTACTCGGAAACTATAAATACTACAGTAATGAAATTTGGCAAGAATATGTGTTTTATAAATAAATAAATATCTTGGGACATCTAACACAAATCAACCTAGTCCCACGGTAAGCTCAATTAACGCTTGTGATGTGGGTACCAGGCGACGATATATATAATAGATACTTAAATACACTATAATATACAGCCATGACCAAGGAACAAATATTTGTGATAAATAAATGCACAAATAATGCCCTCGCCGGGATTCGAACCCGGAACCTCCTGCTTCGTACGCTGTGTTTTATGAACACGCTACAGAATTATGAATTTATGATACTATATCGTAAAAAAAAAAATTGGGGTTGGGGCCCTCCATACAAGTAAGTGAGGGATAGACAATTTTTTTTATGTATATAAGCATGTGGGGTATCAATAGAAAGGTCTTTGAAAATGATATAAAGGTTTATAAACCACATTTTTATTTAAGCGAACCCTGTTCGAGATATCAGCTCTGAAAATCTGAAAAGTGTGTCCTCCCCCTTCTAGCTTTTAAACTACACTGTATAAGATTGTTAAAAAAAATGTTATGCATATTAATAAACTCTTTCAACGATTTTTGGTTTGATTAAATTCTCTCATAGTTTTTGAGGTAGGTTGATTTAACTGTACTTATTTTTAATGATGAATTGATAATGGTGCGGAACCCTTCGCGCGCGAGTCCGACTCGCATTTGGCCGGTTATTTACTTTTTCAGCTAGACTGAATCTTTTTGTGAATTACAAATACCGTGGTAATATTTTTTAAGGTTAATAGGTACATTCGACCAATTGCAACTACACTCTCACTCTGCACCATGTCAAAATGATGATGATCTCAATTTACATACTTAGTTTCGTGACATTAGAGACATACTTTTTTGTTTCATAACTGAAAAGTACGCACGATGCCGAGTATAATGGTGTATAACCCCTCATACAAAGTGAGTGATTAGTTAGAGTTCAATAGTATGGAAAAGTAAATTTTCCATGTACGCTTTCGATGTTGGTCCCATACTGAAAGTTCATCGTAATGGTTGGTAGACTCGGTCGGTAGCGGGAAGGAACGTCGTCCCTTTCCACCCTGTATAACTTAAAAGGTACACTTTTACTGCAAATGACCCTTATAACGTCACTCGAATAAGGTTTCTAAGCGGCCTAGGGTTCCAATTGGTTGACTGCTATGAACAAATAATACATGGAAGCCGCACGCCATACTAAATTGCTTTTCAAAAACGGTCCTGAATTTTATTTTACAAGTGTCACCCCCTCTTCAATGCATCGCGGTAATGAATTTAATGGCATCCTATAATAAAAACTTAAACCGCCATTTAAAATAGTTGTGATTGTTCCATCAAAGTTTTGATTGGCTATATTCTATAAACATTTGTCAAACATGTTGCGCCGAAATATAGGCAGCGTTAAGAAAAGCGCTATGTCCTGCCCATCTTGGCACAATTGAACAATTGTTTTTGGGGCATATTTGAGCTGACGTTAGACGTCCATGTTATATATGGTCACAGGTTGACTGTACCAAGGTATTGTGTTATGATATGGTTAGAAAACGGAAAACGACGTTATTTTTCATGAAACCCCACTGATATTTATTATCATGTATTTTTTATAGTTAGGGCCTAGTAAAATACACTACTATTTTTGTTATATTATGTACGTATCCTGTATAATAACAGCACAACAATCATATAAAACAAATACTGCTTTTAACACTGAAACATAGAATACGTTGCAGTCGGTTAATTACGAATGTCAAAAATGCTCGGGTCATTTCGCAAGGCGAATGTGTAATGAAAATAATGGTGATTATATGACTTTCGAGATTAGACACCTTTTGAAATAACCCCCTTGCTTGAACCTTAATTGGTAAGACATTTTATTGAATTCTTCGGTCCAAATACCTTTATTGTGATCTTTAAACAAGAAAATCTTATTTAAAAATAATACTTGGCTGTATTACGAGAAATATTTAGTAAAAATAATCATAGTTTCTATAAAATAACTATTGACTTCGGAATCCAAACATTCAACCTACAAAATCAGTAAAAGATATTTTCGAATTCATGTCTGACTTTTATGTTGCAAACCCATGTATTTGCCTTCCGCAACTTTTTGATTTATCGCCAACCACGTCAAACGAAACATATACCTACAGGGTAAATATAAAACGGAGAACCGTTTGCTCGGAGCAAGTTTGTGCTTATCTTGCTCGCCTACCGTACTGAGTTATACCTAGTTAGTAACACAGTTTCTAACTGAAGGAAATTCAAAGCCGCTGCGTGGTGACGGCTGTAAGAATACCTGCGACCATAATATACAGGGTGTTCGTGAGTATACCGACAGACCTGAAAGACGGCTTAGTTTAATAAGACATAATGACATGTTTTTCAAAAAACTATTTTCATCATAAGTCACTGAAAAATGTCCGCACGATTACAATTCTTACAAGTTTTCATCTTGACATATTCACTGATTAAAGTTAGAGAAAATGAGAATTTTTTTCAGAAAATTGTTCAACGAAAAAAAATCCTTAAAAAAAATTCTTTCCCTACAATTTGTTACTGTACATGTAGAAAAAAATTCAAAATATCACAAAAAATAATGATTAAAAAACATTTTTCTTTTGTTCGTAAATGACATGTCACATATTTTTTTTTACTTCTTTTGTCATCAAAAACACCCTGTATATAACATGGACGTCTAACGCCAGCTCAAAAACGCCCCCAAGAACAATTGTTCAATTGTGCCAAGATGGGCAGGATATAGCGCTTTTCTTAACACCGCGCATGTCGGCGCAACACCTTTGACAAATGCACAATGAATTTAGCCAATCAAAACTTTGATGGACCAGTCACAACTATTTTTAAATGGCGTTTTAAGTTTTTATAGGTTGATATTGAAATTCATTACCGTGATGCTTTCAAGAGGAGGTGACACAATGTCAACTGAAATTCAGGACCGTTTTTGAAAGGCAATTTAGTATAGCGTGCAGCTTCCATGTTTTATTTGTTCGTAGAAGAATACAATTTTGCTTCACTCCAACGAGTGGGTGTCGTATCGTACTCGTAAGATTCTAATAACTACTGACAAGCTTCATGTGAACATGTCATCAGTCATGACTGTTATTTGACATAGCAATAGAGTCATCATTATCATTTCAGCCATAAGACGTATACTGCTGAACATAATCCCCTTTGGACCTCTAGATACACGGGTTGAAAGCGACCTGCATCAACCGTCTCCCGGCGATCTTCATAAGATGGTCTGTCCATTTCGTGGGTCGACGTCCTACACTGCATTTGCCAAAAGCAATAGAGTCTATCGCAAAAATCAAAGCATGTGAGTAGCTAAGGGATTGAAGTGTCGCTGACTATTCGTTTATAGAAGATTGACGATGGGCAGCGTCGTCATCATAGTGGACACACTACTATCATCCCGCTTGCTCATCGTGGAGATTATGGTCACATGTGGAGGCCTACGTCCAGAGGCCCATTTGTTGAACACTTGTAACTCGTAATACAAACGGAAGTCCTTATCTATTTAATAGTGTCAAAAAAAGACTTCCACTTGTATTACAAGTTACAAGCTTTTGAGAAATTGGCCCCAGTAGACTGAGCATATGATGTGGTGATGCAAAATCAAAAGGTCTTTGAGTATGAAAATTAAATTGAGAGTACACTTTAGATAGCCGAGTACGAGCCAGATAGGATAGTAATACGTAGTTGTAATCCCTGTTCATGCCAAGGTGTGTATTGGCTAATGTTCGACATAGAAACAGCCCATGTTAAACTAAAACAGCTTCGAGCACTGGTATTTTTACATTACTGGCTTTGAATTATAAATCAAATTACCTACAAGATTTATACAAGATGTATGAAAATCTTTCAAATTCATCATCATCATTAATCATTCCTGGAACATAGTTATGGGTGCGGTCTTAACCAGACTGATAATTAAAGCTTTTTAAAAGTCGACAATTATTATACGTTTTTAAGCTAACATGGTCTGGTCATACATTATTAGTATGACTTAAAATGGGATATTTACCATGTAAATTGAACTGCTAGAGACATAAATGGGTGAATATCTGAGCGTTTCAACCGCCTAATTTTGGTGGCGTCATTTTTGCCGAAGTCTCAATGTTATACTTCATCATTTGTATAAGGTACCGTGCCTCCTTTAAATGACAAAGTAGCACATTGTAACAAATAGAAGCTTCGGCAAAAATGGTGCCACCATAATTAGGCGGTTAAAACGTTACCATTTCAAGTCGACAGTCAACATATATCACTTGAAATCGGTATAATAAATTTAATCATTCATCATTTAAAAATGGCTACGCAAATGTTCTTTTTAGCTGCAGCAATTTAAAAATTCTCGTAGGTTTATCGTAGCATGCTAACAAATGAGGTAACTAAAAGTGAAAATTTTATATTTTTAACGAAAAGACTTTCCGCGCAGTTGAAGTGAAAAAGAGATTAATATTATGAGGCGTGTATCCGTTCAAATTCCAGGGAAGATTAATACGGCATTCTCAGTAAAATGTCAACATTTTGTGTTTGAGTAAAATGAGACGGTAAATAAAACAATTTGAACCTCTGTGATGGATGGAGGGTTTTTTATTAAAATTACCTGTGATGCAGCGGATTTTTGAAGCCAGTGCATTGTTTATTTGTTTACGAGTTAAAATATGTGTCAATATGCTACCATTATGCCGGCATTTATGAAAATGGCTGACAAAATAATTCGTCTTATTATTGCAAATACCAGCTATAGCATGTAGTTATTATTCGACAGTGAATTTAATTTTCATTTTACTACACACTAATTTAGGTAAGTATTTTAGTTAAATGTAGTATTAGCTTTTCTATTTAGATTATTAGTTTCATCTTAGTTTTTGTTTTAGATAAGATTTCTTTATTTGTGAGTTTCTTTAGCAATTTAGAATAAGTTTACCTATACAATAAAGGCAATGGCAATTTTGCCAAATGCCTGATTTGTGCGGATAGCTGGTATTAAGGCAGTAATAGGACGAAATAACTAGCAATCTTTTTTTATAAACACGGTATTTCTTCTTTGGTGTGACAACTAATATTTTTAATTTACTATTACAGAATGCTGGTTGATACATAGTAGAAAATAACAGCAACAAAGTAACAGGTTTCCTGAACTTAATTAAATCACTTGCTTCATTACTTTCAAACTAGGTACACTGCAACGAATTATCCTCCGCAAAATCTCATTACGCTGGCTAAAACCTTTGGCCAGAATGAAACTGTAACTAACTGTACGAGTACAAACGGGCTGTAAACCGGAGTTTAAAGTTAATTGTGGACTAATCCGCAGAGCCGTGCGGGACATCCATCGAGGGCTGGTTGCGGCTGACTCTCACACCGAACACAATAAGCCTTAGTCTAAGGCCTGAATAGAATAGAATAGAATAGTATAGAAAAGTTTAAATAAAGATTTCGTCATCACAGGTAACAATCAGGTGGTAAATACAGGAAAAGTAGCAATTCCATGACGCGCCGTTTGGCATACGAAATACGGTAATTTATTATACAGCTTTGGGGAAATTACATTAACATTTTGTCTCATCAATGCAGTATTATACTTATTTATGCACACTGAAAACTGGGTCGTAAGTTATTTTCGTATTAGACTAGTAGTTATTTTGGTTGGCTGAGTAGACGCTCTAGTGGGGGCGTCCAGTGAGGCGTGCAGCGGGGCGTCCATGTTAAACAAATGCAAAAGTATGTAAGTATACGTGGCCTGAGTGCACGCTGTCGAAATCCCTTGGACGCTCGACGCCCGGCTAAAGGCCCGGCCACGACATTGGTCTAAGGCGACCGGCGGCGAGCGAATCCATGAGTTGGAGCGGGATGCCGATATGGGTACTCCCTCTCGCGCGTATGGTTTTCCGCTAAGCCGGTCGCCTTAGACCAATGTCGTCCTTTGAGTATAAGGAAAGAAAAATAATTTAGTCACTAAAAATTAATAACTAACATTTTACTGAGTTTACTTGCTGTTGTGAAAAATGCTTATTACTTTGCCTAATCGTTCGATTTGTTTTAATTTCGGAAACCGATGTAAAATGCTGTACAAAGTGGAGGTTTCCTAGGATATTATCTCTAAAGGCCTGGCCACGACATTAGTCTAGGGCGACCAGCGGCGAGCGAATCCATAATGTGTAGCGAGATGCCGATATGGGAACTCCCTCTCGCATGTATGGTTTTCCGCTAAGCCGGTCGCCTTAGACCAGGGACCGAAACCGTTATTTTCTCCATACAAAAATAACGGTTCTTTTTTCGTTCTTTTTTGTTCTTCGGTATATAAATTCTAAGTTAATGGAATAATTTAAAAAATATGACCTTGTAAATTGTACATAAAATATTGGGTAGTACGCAAAGAGTATAAAACATTTTAAAATATGGGGCTATTTCGAGGTTTTTGTAAAATACCGGTTCCGGTCTCTGCCTTAGTTAGACCAATGTCGTGACCAAGCCTTTAACGCACATTCGGCCAGACACTAATCGTTACACAACGGTGTGACACACGGCCCATAATCCAGTCCCCGCCCGTTTACTAATTCACTAGTTGGCCAGCAGTCGGCACTTGTTTTTAATATAGCAGAGTTATTGGCTACGTGCTTTTAATTCTGCGGCAGCCATACTTTTGTTTTGCGGCAATGCGGGGGCTGGCTGTGAGAATATTAAATTCTAGAAAGTTCTAGGCGCATTTCCGGTTCTATTCGACGTTGCAGGTGATATTACAGGCTTTCACACAGTGCCTATAGAAAATATTGCAAAAAAAATATAAGGCCTGTAATGAAAACGAAGTGACGTTAGTCATAATTTCTGTGTTACGAAGTTAAATTTTGTGTAAGAACTTTAAAAAAAATGAAAAAAGGTCACAAATACTTTTTTTCTATGAGCGATCATTAATACGCGCCTATATTTTAAAATGTTCTACTACCAAAGGTCGATGGACAGAGTACACATTATAATTAGTATAACTAATTTTCGTAACACATTTTGTTTAAGGCCTTAACTATGTACGTTTTTTTGCAATTGACTCAATATAGCGTGTTACACCACCCACTGAAAACCTTGAACGGGGTGATTTAGTAGGCTATACTGAACAACTTTTACTATGGGGCCGATCACGAAATCTAAAAAGAAATCGTCTTTTTCATACATTGTAACCGATAACGACATTTTGTATGAAAGAGCCAGATTTTTTATTTTTATTTTTGATAGGCGCCATAGTAAAAGTTACTCAGTTTAGCTTACTAAATCACCGGACCCTGTTCAAGGTTATCAGTAGGTGGCGTAACACCCTGTAGATAGTAACCGTAGGTACACATGTATCGATAATCCTTATTTTCATGAAATCGTCTGAATTTATGTTGCAACCTCAATAAGCTTTAGTACGAGGGCAGAGTTTTTCCGCGGAAACCGATGAAAAAGGATTGTTTTTAAACGGTTTTTATTAACTTCACCGCGTATCAACTGTCGTCGATGCTTCAAATCTTGTGATCGATTTTTCTACCACTTCTACTGCACAGAAATCAATAAAAATTGGTACTCTTATCAAGTCCCCATGACAATGCAATATTATATTATTTTTATCCTCGTATCCTCAAAGCCTGATGCTGCAGACGTACTGCCTTCCTTAATCGAGAGTGTTAGACACGTGAAAATGAAAGTATAGCATGTTTGGCATAATCAAATACTAACAGCCTGATCTTGACTTCCAACTCCTCACTCCTGATGCTGCAGTACTGCCCACAATAACCGCATGGTTTATCTTTTATCAATATCTTGATTTTAAAGAAGTTCTTTAGATATGAAGTATATAGGTAGAAAAGAAACATGCAAATTTAATACTAACGTCCAACTTCTCAAATCTGATACTCCAGTGTTACTGCCTGCCACAACCGCTAAGTTTAGCGATATGTAGATTTTGAAGTACTGCTTTAGATATTTGGTAGAAACATACGGATTCAATTATCATGATCATCATCATATCAGCTGAAAGACATTCACTGGTGAATATAGGCCTCCCCCAAAGATTGCCACAAGGACAGGCCCCGTGCCACCCGTATCCAGCGACTTTCACCAGGTCATGAGTCCACCTTGTGGGGGCCTACCCACGCTGCGCCTTCCGGTACGTGACCGCCTCTCGAGAACCTTACCGCCCCAACGGCCATCGTTTCCACGCGTGACGAGCCCCACTCACTTCAGCTTAGCGATTCGAAGAGCTATATCGGTTACGTTGGTTCTGCTGCAGATGGTCACATTTCTAATCCGATCTCGCAGAGAGACTCTTAGCATAGGTCTCTCCATTGCCCTTTGGGTAACTTTGAGCCTTCTTATGTGGCACATTCTACACGACCACGGTTTAGTACCGTATGTCATTACTGAGACCCTCCGGCTGATAGACTCATAGGGTGACAGCGTGAGTGGATCGCGTAGGGCGAGCCGTCGGACCTGCGGACCTCTGACTGATAGAGTGACTGCGTGAGTGGTTCGCGTAGGGCGAGCCGTCGGGCCTGCGGCCCTCCAGCTGATAGAGTGACTGCGTGAGTGATTTGCGTGGGGCGAGCCGTCGGGCCTGCGGCCCTCCAGCTGATAGAGGGACAGCGTGAGTGGATCGCGTAGGGAGAGCCGTCGGGCTTGCGGCCCTCCAGCTGATCGAGTGACAGCGTGAGTGGATAGCGTAGGGCGAGCCATCGGGCCTGCGGCCCTCCAGCTGATAGAGTGACAGCGTGAGTGGATAGCGTAGGGCGAGCCATCGGGCCTGCGGCCCTCCAGCTGATAGAGTGACAGCGTGAGTGGATCGCGTAGCGAGAGCCGTCGGGCCTACGGCCCTTCAGCTGATAGAGTGACAGCGTGAGTGGATCGCGTAGGGAGAGCCGTCGGGCCTGCGGCCCTCCAGCTGATAGAGTGACAGCGCGAGTGGATCGCCTAGGGAGAGCCGTCGGGCCTGCGGCCCTCCACCTGACAGAGTGACAGCGTGAGTGGATCGCGTAGGGAGAGCCGTCGGTCCTGAGGCCCTCCGGCTGATACAGTGACAGCGTGAGTGGATCGCGTAGGGAAAGCCGTCGGGCCTGCCGCCCTCCAGCTGATAGAGTGACAGCGTGAGTGGATCGCGTAGGGAGAACCGTCGTGCCTGCGGCCCTCCAGCTGATAGAGTGACAGCGTGAGTGGATCGCGTACGGAGAGCCGTCGGGCCTGCGGCCCTCGAGCTGATAGTGATAGCGTGAGTGGATCGCGTAGGGAGAGCCGTCGGGCCTGCGGCCTTCCATCTGATAGAGTGATTCCGTCAGACCTGCGGTCCTCCGGTTGGTCGACTGAGAGAACTTGTATATTGTGTACAATATAAAAAATTTAACTTGATTTTCTCAATAAACCAAATTGATTGATATATTCCTCATTGTCGGGTCTCTGTTATCTAAGGTACTTATTGTATAAATAATACCTACGTCCATTTGAGACACTTCGGGCATTCGAGCTTAGGTGCATTGACCACGCCCAGCCTTTGGTTTTCATTTGTCGATCGAGATATTTAATAACATTTTTTTAGTGTCGGATTTCTAAAAATATCTATTCAACAGGGATTCGCCTCCCGTTACACATAAAATAATGTTCATTACGTTTACATAAAGCGCGAGAGTATAAGCGCTACTTAGCATGCATAGTTTGTATTACATACACAAAAAAAAACAACATCTTTGATCTAGAATAAGTAGGTATAGTATCGGAAATTATGTTAACAATTGCACTAAAAACTTGAAAATAAAATAAGTAAAAAAAGTTTTAAGTTAAACGGTTTTTAATGCACCAAAAACTAGAAAATAAAAATTTATTGTATCTAACCGGAGATGCTACTTTCTGTAGATTACTCACGTGAAACTATTATCACTGTATAGTAGGTAGTCTTCCCAAGTCGGATGCTGAAAGCCACGTTTAGCCTCTATGTCAGTGGATTAAGCGTTACCTAATCGGAAACTTTTACCAAACTAAAATAAAAACGTGGGGCGTTATTATAAAGAAACGTGCAAGTTCAAAATATGTAATTGTAGCTTTAATTTTGCAATTAATCATCAATCTGTTCCATCACTTCTATAACAGAGGTGCGACAGAGAGCTTTTGTCAAGACTTATTACACTATTCCTGTCTTGATTTCTATGTGTGTTCTTTAATATATAGTGACTTAATCACAATTGCGTACGCCCCACGTTTTTATTTTAGTTTGGTAAAAGTTTCCGATTAACGCTTAATGCACTGACATAGAGGCTAAACGTGGCTTTCAGCATCCGAAATGAATGATTCATTGCAAAATTAAACCTACAATTACATATTTTGAACTTGTATATTTCTTTATAATAACGCCCCACGTTTTTATTTCAGTTTGGTAAAAGTTTCCGATTAGGTAACGCTTAATCCACTGACATAGAGGCTAAACGTGGCTTTCAGCATCCGACTTGGGAAGACTACAGTGATAATAGTTTCACGTGACTAATCTACAAAAAGTAGCATCTACGGTTAGTTACAACAAATTTTTATTTTCTAGTTTTTGGTGCAATAAAAACCGTTTTACTTAAAACTTTTTTTACTTATTTTTATTTATTTTACTATAATGTTTTTCAATATCAAATGTTACTGATATCTGGGTACCAACTCTTGCTGACAATAGTGTATCCGATGACCAAAAATAAACTAAAATATACGATATTCAAATTATCATGCAATGTCAATATTAAGATTACTACAATGGCATCGGTCCTTTAAAATCGGAATACTCTTTGACGATATAAAAACATTTATCTAGCAACAGTCCACAATAGTTCATAAACACGATAAATATACTTAACAAAAACATATACGGTCTAAATTCCAGTCTCAATATGTATTTTGCTACTATTATATTCCTTTTAGTCAGCTAGGTCGCAAGTTCCCAAAAAGCTACCACGATTTTATGGTTCCAAGGATTAGTTGGGCTTTCATGAGCTAAATATTAACTGTCGTGAATAGTTTTGAATAAAACTATGAGCTGACAAAAAGTTACGCCATTTCTTTTTACGGGTGTTCGTTCGTGCCTTGCTATTTTTGTTGGCATTTATATCAGTAGATCTATGATAAAAGTACTTAAATACATAGACAGTATTCATGATTAAGTATTAAGTAAACCAGTATGTTAATAGTCTTCGTGTACCAAAGAAAATCCTAAAGGCGCTTAGTCAAATATTTTCTTTTCAGCCAATATTTTTGGAGATACTCGCTCCTGAATAAATAAAAATTGTGTTCCCTCTCTCTCTAACTTTTGATGTGTGGGTTAAAAAAATATGAAACAATTCATAAATAGTGGTCTTATAGAATACTTTCAAATAATAACTATTTCGAACGTAATCGTCTCAGCCGTTTTTGAATAACTACGGAACCCAACACTGAGCATGGCTCGACATGCTCTTTGCCGGTTTTACTTGGTTCTAGGTTTTAGAGGGTTTGAATTGCATATTTTTTTATTATTTATTTCATCATCATCATATCAGCCGAAAGGCGTCCACTGCTGAACATAGGCCTCCCCCAAAGATTGCCACAATGACCGGTAATGTGCCACCCGCATCCAGCGGACTCCTACGACCTATATCAGGTCATCAGTCCACCAGTTATTTATTAACATAAAAACATACAGTTACATAAATACAACCCAGAAAGTTTTCACGGTTTGACTTTATAAATATTGCACAGTATGTTACGTTGTTACGGCTTAGAGAAGCTTATGCCTTACAAATCAGGGTGCTTAGACAAGTTACCAATCGCTGACGCTTAATCGTCAATCGTAAACGAAAGGCAGCTAACTGTCTTTGTCGCACTAATATTAAAGAGTGACACGGAGGGAGAAGTACAATGCGCTACAAAGCGTTAGCGATTGCCAATTTGGCTAAGCATCCTGGGTGCTTAGACAAGTTTCCAATCGCTGACGCTTAATCGTCAATCGTAAACGAAAGGCAGCTAACTGTCTTTGTCGCACTTATATGAAAGAGTGACAGAGATGGAAATCTACGATACGCTACAAAGCGTTAGCGATTGGCAACTTGGCTAAGCATCCTGGTCATTAACATGCTTCCGGCACCTCATAAATAGACAAAAATTCAATTTATGTCGCACTTCGAGGCTTAACAAAGTAAAATCGCATTTTTACATTTTTAGGGACCTCTCCTGGGAAGCTGTGAACGTCATTAAGGTAAGTTTGATTGGTCTCATCAGTAATTCAGCGCTGGGAAACGAACTCCGACCAGTGTAGATTGAGCTTAATTTTTAAGCGAGAACTCGACGTGAGCTTTTAATTTTGTTTACCCGCCATTGTATGGTGTGCATTAATGATGGGCTTGGGAATATACAACGTCCGTAGCTCAGTCGGTAGTAAGCTGCCTGAGAAGTTGGTGGCACTAGGTTCGAATTCCAATAACGGCATCATCACGTACACACTTATCTGCCTATCTCAGCTCACTGCTCCTCACTCTCCTTAGTCCAGTTCCGTAGTTATTAAAAAACGGCTGAGCCGATTATGTTCGAAACAGTCTCATTTTGAAGTATTCTGTAAGCCCACTATTTATGATTTATTTCATATCACAATCAAAAGTTAGAGGGGGACGGAATACTATTTTTATTTATTCTGGAGCGAGTATTCCGAAAATATTGACTTAAAAGAAAATATTTTTGCTGAGACAAGTAGTATTAAAAAAAAAACCTATTCAATGATACCCCACAGATATTTTTGAATCCGCCGGACGCTACTAAGTATTTGATGGTACTTTTAGTATTCTCAGCTTTAAAATGAGAGGTCAACGGGGACTTTAAAAATGTCGATTTCATTACATTTATTATCAGTAGGTATCAATACATATTTTCTTCTTCTGAGTGTGAAAAACTTGTCATATACCTACTTGTAGGTAGGTATAGGTAGGTAGGTTCTTATAGGTCGACTTAAGATGAATTTAGACCAAACGAGCATTCGCTCATTCTATCCCCCGCTCTACGAAATTCGTTTGTTACACGAAACGTCATTCGTCGAAATTCGATGATTTCGTAGAGTGGGGGGCAGAATAAACGAATGCTCGTTTGGTCTAAATGCCCCTTTATAGGTATTCTATCGTTAAAAAAATATTTTATTAACTGACTATCATATTCATATCGTTTTCAATTGCTCAATCCCTAGTGTAAGGCAGCATTTAGTCAAAAGTAGCTTCTTGTAGCATCTTGTAGCATTCTGTGGGTAGTGATGTGGCCGGGAGTCTACTCTGTAACTTTAACTAATCTGTGATCCGGTCCATGTTGCTCATTCGGCTATTCGGCTTTAAATTGTTTTACTTAATGTGTTAAGTATTACTTAATTGTTGTGTTTTTTAAGTGATACTCGTAAGAAATGTTAGTTTAGTGTCATTGTACTCTTAGGTACCGATACTTGTATCTTTTATTGAAATTTCATTTATTTTTCAGCAGTTTCTGTGCGCATGTGTGTACATGTAGATAAGTGCTAGCATAGTTTAATTTAATTATGATCACTTTGTTAATATCCGTGAGTTCCTATAATTGGCTTTCCGTATTCTATCTTGATGTTATAATATTATATTACAGCTGTTGGTTCTCCTTAACATAAATAAATAAATAAATATCACTAGCTCTATAGTTACAAACACCCACACAAAAGGCGACATAACATCTCAAAGTTCGCAAACATCGCTAAAAAATGCGCCGAGCTAAATCAATAAAGGCTCCCCCTGAGACCAACCATTAATAAAACATTAAGAGTCCTCTATAATTTCACGACGACGCAATATTTCGACACAACGCCGTCACCACATCACTTAACAATCCACCAACTACATATCTACTCTTACCTTCCTGCATTTAAAGCTTAAATTCCAAAATGAATTTAGTTTTCCGACCGCAAAACTTTGGCGAAACGACAAAGTTAATTTTGCGGTCAAAAAACTAAAAAGTCACCCTAGAGCCTTCAAATAGAGGCTTAGATGAGTTTGATAGGCTATGCAGGTTTGGCTATGTCACAGTACCTTCTGACAGAAACACTTTCGTAATAACTTGGGCGCTTAATGAAACTTAAATATAACATAGGTTCCAACAAAATGACGGTTTTGCAGCGGATGGGGCTTCAGAAGCTTCGTGCAATAAGGGTATTGAAGATGCATTGCGATTTGACTTTAGTAAAGCTATTTGCATACGAGCATGATCTTGCTTATTCTGTAAAGACAAATTAACAGTTTCAATATATTACTTTTCCACCTTCTTTTTTACACATTTTGATTCATTTTCCAGGTCCATTTAGATCAAACGAGCATTCGCTCATTCTATCCCCCACTCTACGAAATCATCGAATTTCGACGAATCACGTTTCGTGTAAAGAACGAATTTCGAAGAGTGGGGGATAGAATGAGCGAATGCTCGTTTGGTCTAAATGCACCTTCACTCTCCCGATGTTTGTCGTTCATCAAATGGGTCAAATTTCTTTTCGTTGTCTAATTTTGTGTCACTAAAAAACGTGACACAGTTGTGATTTTTGTATGAGATGATGTTTTGTTTCTAATTTCTGATGTATGGATTAAAATCTAGCGTGAAAAAGAATTACAAGTGTATTAATTTTTATATATACTGAGTCGAAACAGCAACTAAAAGCGTAACAGAGTGGTATGAAACAAGTAGACAACGAAAAGAATTCTGACCTAAATCTTGCGAGTTTTTGATCTGTATTTCAGAAAACAATGCAATATACAGGATGGTTTCGGGGTCGTGATCCTAACTGTGAAAAACATGTTAAGATAGACTTTCTGAACAAGATTTCCCATGGGACCTTTATGAACAAACGTACTTTTTTACTAGTAAAGTTCGAGTTCATTAGTATAAATAAATTTCTTCATACTAATCCCTTGCAATGTGCTTACATACCTACTTATGAAACGAGACTAGAAATCATGCACTCTGATGACGATTGTTCCATTAGGTACTAATTTTGTGACTAGCGTTGTTTGGTAGCTACGAGATAGATACTTAAATACATAGAACAGCCACGACCAAGCAACAAATGCCCTCGTTGGGATTCGAACCCAGAACCTCCAGTATCGTATGCAGGGTCATTACCAACTAGGCATAACTAGGCACAGTAAAATTATGATAAGGCATGAAAAATATGGCATTAATTTGGATCACGAAGGTATTTTTCCATATTCGTGTGTTTTCTAAAAACATTGTAGTTTGGTTAAAACGCCTTAGTACCCTAACTACCTATATACGCAAATCGTTAATCTTTTGACCTTCATTTGTCATACCCAAAACTGTCTCATACACGGTAGAAGAGGTTAGAAGGTAATACATTTCTTACAAGTTAACAAATATTAACCTTAGGTACTTAAGCGTAAACGTATTTACTATTGGCTGCGTGGTGACGGCAAAAAGAATACATTTGTCACCACCCTGACTCTTCCCGCGGGTTTCGCGAGCCGACTAAAGGATTGAAGTGTCACTAACCATTCTTTAATAAAAGATTGATGATGGGCACCAGCATCATCATAGTGGACACATTACTGCGGTCGCCAATCCGCTTGCCCAGCGTGGCGATTATGGGAAATTACCTCCTATTTACATAATGCGTAACGCATAGTTAATAGGAGAGGCCTACGTCTAGCAGTGGACTGAGATAGACTGATGATCTGGGTCGCGTTTTATAAAGTTACAATTTACAATTTTGCTGTTTTCCTCTCTTTCTAGCCAATATGTGCGTGCGTTAGAGAGGCAAACAGCGAAATTGTAAAATGTAACTTTATAAAACGCGACCCCTGTTATACCAATCCGCAACACTTTGCTATTGTACATATCAATTTTATTGGAATCCTAGGCCACTCAGGAACTTTTTATTTATTTATTTTATTTTAATAACATCTGTTAACTTACACTTTACAGCTAGGACCATAGCATTACAAACTTAGCATTACAAATATAATTATTATTCACAAACATTCCCTTACATTCGTTCATCAGTCTTCCCATTCCCGACGTGAACAGATCACAATGGGAGCCCAGGGTGCTTAGCCAAGTTGCCAATCGCTAACGCTTAATCGTCAATCGTAAACGAAAGGCAGCTAACTGTCTTTGTCGCGCTAATATGAAAGAGTGACAGAGAGGGAAAACTACGATACGCTACCAAGCGCTATCGATTGGCAACTTGGCTAAGCATCCTGAGCATGGAGTTCAACTTGCACATCGCACGCCGTAGCGGGGAGTTTTCATAAACCGTTGTTGAAATCATCTTGTTATTTATTTTGGTCAAGGTTAGGTTTATTCGACTCAGAATCACGAGCCCATTCGATTTTGTTAGGAGATAAAATATGTCCCATAAATTTCATACAGTTTTCATTCCTTCCATTACGCTACCGCCTTTGAACATTCTATGAAAAAATGGTATCGTAATGGAAAAAACATTTTGGGACATGTTTTTTCTGCTATTAGAATCGAAAAACACAGCACAAATAAGCGCATTACTTCACTGACTAGTTCGATACTATCCACTTTGTTATGGATAAGACCCAAAATAAATTTGACCGTCTCTAAGGATCGTCACCATGTCAAAAGTAACGTTATCAATCAGATTGTAAACTTATCAAACTACTTTTCATTTTGACATGGTTTTATAGTGGCCAATCGGGTTCCAATTGGTTGCAAACAGGCGTAAACAAAACCACTACCCAACATTATATTTCCGTAAACACTCTCGTGAAGTTAGCATCCCTACCGCGAACTACGAAATCCGCTTTCTGGTATTTTTCTCTGTCACTGTAATGATGCCTTTGTTGGAGTGACAGAGACAAATCCTCGAAATTTACGAACTTCTGCGTTCGCGGTAGCAGGCCAAGCCCCTATTTCACCAAGCTGATAGGTGCGACGCTTGTAAATAATACTGTAGTGTTGAATAATTCATCTTCTAATCACTATAATACACAATAGACACACTGGCTCGGCAATGACCAAGTATTCCACACAAAACTGGTAATAACTTCACACATCACATAGGGCCCGCGGCCATACACCATAGACAGTGACAGTTACTCCCACCAGTTCCAGCCAATACCAAGACACACGAGACAGTATGTATGCTATTTGAGTTGCTCATTTAACCGCATACACTACAAATACTGTTTCTCCTATTTCCAGCGTCCATAGCCTACAGTCTCCGCTTACTATTCTTTGTTTGCCACCATAAAGTGTAAAGTAACAACTTTAAAATTAGCAGTTTATAGCTACTTCTTGCAGAGTAAAATTACAAATGTCTCAAGAAACACGACAATTCGAAACCTGTTCAAGAATTAACGAAAGTCGTTCTAAACCTTGTGACAATTATTACGACATTCGGAAAATAAAGAGTAGTTTCAACAACATTTTTTTTTATTGTTATGTTGGTAGCAAACAAGCACATGGACTATCCATTAGTAAACGGTAGCAGTAGCCTACGGTGGCCTGTAACGTCAGTAAAAGTTGTATTTTACAATTGTCGCGGCTGTTCTCATGGTGAAATACGGGCCAGGTTAATCATGGCAGGCAGTAATCAGATTATTGCGCTGATTACTGATTACAGGCCACGGCGGGCAAATGTTTGTGTGTCGGCTGATTGTTTGAACTACGTTAACGAAGCTTATTTCGGCGTTCAAATGATTCAGGAATATTTTGTTTAATAGTGAGAAGTGTGTATTTTGTATAAGCAGGACTATGTGATATCTTCTCTCCTAAAGATGACTTAGAATTAACATTTTATGCAAAAAATAAACTTATCAATGAAAATAAATAAAAAGCATTTATATTAACAGGATTATAGGATTGAATGTTTATCTACCTAGTATTCTTTAGTCTATTTGAAAAAAAAAACTAAATTCTGATTGTTAAAAAAATCAGCCTTAAAAAACCCATACCGATTAGGAATAAATCATAAAATAAATCAACTAGATTAATCAACAATTGAAATTATAACGAGAACTTAAAAAATGTTTTTCATCACACTTGCTGTCTAAGCGCGCCATTGCTTGCGCGCGTAGCGGGAGTAATAGGAAAGTGAAATTCCCTAGGGAATAATAGAAATGTCGGTACGTCATTTAATAATATTTAGACTTAAAACTTATTTTTTTGTCGGCAACTGTGAAGAAAAACATTGTATGCATCACGGTCGGTAAGCGGAATACTAACTCGAGTCATAAAAGCCCTCCGCCTCACGGCGTCGGGCTTCTAACACTCTCGTCAGTAATTCCGTACTTACCTCCCTTGATGCACAATGTACTATTAATTAGATAGAAGAATTAGATAAATAAATAATGTAAAAAAAAACTTAGTTTGATATTAGACAAAGCACTCTAGGATATTTTACGGACTAATTTTTTTTTATACATTTAAGTTATTAATTATCTCTTGCGTCTTTCTCTCATGTAATATCCGGCAATTCACAAATTGAAACCTCATACACAGTACGTAACTTCCAGTGATTTTATTATTTGGAAGTTTAAAAAAAAAATCCCGAAAACTTGATTCTTCCAGATCTGGACGTGCTTGGGCACATCCGAATCAGAATCGCGAGTAGATTCGATCTAGACCATAAAAAATTATGTCTTAAAAAATCCATTACGTCACGTTTTTTTTATAAACTTACTACGGGCGTGACGTAACGGAAACTCAAATGTTGTGCGAATATTTTTTACTATCTAGATCGAATAAACACGACCCAAACACGTCCAGATCTAGAAGAATAAGGTTTTCGGGATTTATTTTGCAATACGTCCATTTTTCTTTCACATAAGTAATAACGGAGTTAATACTACTCTGTTGTAATCAGTAATCATCAATGCATACTACACTGTAGGGGAGACCTAGGAGAGTTGACACAAATTTTACATATCCACGCATAACTTCTTTGTTATACAAGCTATAAGGACGTAACCATCATTTTTAGAAATGGAATTTCATAATCTAATTATAAATGTCAATTCAGAAAGTAATAAGTCATTAGAAGGTGGCAAAAACATCGTTATTCTAGAACAAGTCGGGTTGTTTCAACCCTCCTAATACCGAGATAAGTAGAAACAGGTACCTGGGTAAGTTGACACATAAATTGAAATTAAAGTTTTAAGATAAATATAACGATAGTTTTGGCAATAATCGTATTTATTTTACTAAAACACTTTACTTAAACAAATTTGAGGTCAAATATTAGAAATATACTAACAAATATATGTTTTTTTCTTATAAGAATAATAAGACACCTTCATTGTAAGACTGTGAGTAGGTACACATTTGGTTACCTACATTATAATATTTATGATAACTCAGGTCCGACATACTTAAATAAGATTGAGTTTTTGCACACTAAAGCTATCCGTACTCAGCATCAATGTTAAGACACTAAATGAGATTAATTAAACATTAAAATCTGAAGTCTTCTCTTTCCAGGAAAGAAAAAATCTAATTAAAATAATCCAACTTAACTTCTTATGGTAATTGATAGTTTTATCAACAAAAAACACAGAACATAATATATCTAACTAGGTATAACAGAATGCGACGTAATAAAAAAATAGATTTCAAAAAGAATTAGCAGTTTAATATACTATATGTTGTCCAGTTCACTATTATTTGCATTTTGCATGTGCCCAGCCCTTGCAACCCAAAAACTATTTTTTATATTTTTTTGGTCTACTGTTTTTATATGGCTCTAAGCAACACAGACATAAACAATCGTTATCATTTTCATTCTCACTATTGCATTCCTCTTTATGTTTTAACCAGTCGTTTTATTATGCTTGGTAGATTTATTTTTTTCAATTGTCTTTGTTTGCTTTTATTAATCTAATAATGGTTTCTTGACATGTCTTAGTGTCATGTTTGCTTCTATTGCTTTAGGCACTCTGAAATACCAAGTAAATCTTTAGTCTATAAATTAACATCGAGGAGAGTTGCAAAAAAGGAGGTCAGTTGAAACAAGCTGTTTCAACTTACCTACCCTTCAAAATTAACTGCTTTTTTTATCTTAGCGATTATTTCTTACAAGCGGTTCTCGTTTGAAAATAACATGTTTGAATATAAACATGTACTTAAATAGACGTTACAAATGATGTATATAAAGGGCATAATTCTTAACATAACACGTAAATAAACGGCATTGAATAAATGGGTAAAAACTTACTTTTCGCACAATTTTGAACACAGACGCTATAACTCCGCAACCGTTCGGCCGGCGGCCATGGCGTGTACTGAAGAGTAGGTGGGAGGGAAAAAAGGGATAGAACTGCGCTATTGCCAGATTCCTAATGCCTGTAGTTCCTGAGATTTTGTCGTTGTGTCAATTTACCTTTGTGTCAACTCTCCTAGGTCTCCCCTATATTCCTCTACCCTTATCATCTCATCTTACCTATTAATTGGGACCGCTTTTTATTTACTTTCTTTGATAAGTTCATTTGTTTGTGCAAACATACTGAACGTATGTCAAACATTTAGGCCTCTGAAATATAGCAAATACCTTTTCCCCTCACTAGCTCGTAAAGCGCTCGTTTATCGTTTAATACGAGCGGGTAAAAACGCTTTTTACACACTTGTGAATAAAGTAATTTGACATTGCTCTAATTCCTATAGCCCCCTACTGCCTAGTATAAGTGGATCTGTATGACCGTAGTAAACATGCGCAATCGGAGCTCACATGTTAAATTGGTCGTTCTCATGGGTGACTTTGTAAGCCCTTGGCTATATTTAAATTCCAGAAGTAACTCTATTCTACGATACGTTTCGACATTGAGTTTTAAATGGTTTCTTTAAGTTAATTTACATTTGGATGAGATTTGTAATCATATTTCCTCGCGATAGTGAGGGGAAAAAAGTTGTATTACACTTGGCGGCAAAGTTTGTTCAACTCTCGTGCCTTGAGACCTTCGCAATGCTCAAGATATCAGTTTTTGAACCACTCGCTACGCTCGTGGCTCAATTTTGGAATCTTTCGCTAGCTCAGGTCTCAATATTGGCACGACAGTTAAACAACAACTTTGCCCCCTTGTATAATAAATAACTATCTCGCCATCTTATTTAAATTGTTGCATTACTCACTCCTACAAAGAGAGTTCTCAGACGCGGCAACCTTAGAAAAAGTCAATTTACAGATGAAAATCCCGTAAACTCTTATAGTGAAGCCATAAGGTTGATTATTATGCCAGTGAGCTGTAAAACTATCGTGGTAGTCTGTAATACTTATTAAGTATTCATCGAGGTAGCGCAAAACATTTTTTCTCCCAGAACGTGCGATTTCATCGAGTATGAGTATTTACGTACACTTTTACTCGTAGAAAAGGATCAAAAGGGAGTATGTAACAGGTAAATCCGCATATGAGTCTTCATATCGTGGATGTGAAATACTTTTTATTTGAGTAATAGAGTATTTTATGTTTGTGCTTATGTTATTAGTGTTATTACGGTAAAGATAGTAAGAGAGGATCTTGTTTGGGTATACGATCGCTCCCGACCCGTGGTCCAGTCAAAGACAAAATAAGGTGACATAAAAATGTTCAAAAATATGTCCCAGAGCACTCTAATTCTGTGTATAAGAACGTCGTAACATATTTATGAGCGGATTCTTTCGATACTTATTTTTGCACTTGACTGTCCAACCGCTATGTCCAACTGGTTGTGCCACGGGGAAGTAATATAAAATTATCCGTAGTCCAACCGATTGTGCTACGGTACCTACATTAAATTTATCGGTAGTCCAATACTGGGTCATAATGGGTCATCAATCATCATCAATATGAGTCATAATCATAACTACATAACAGTAAAAAAGTAATCTGACAGTTGGACCACGGATAATTTTACATACCCGTGGCACCATCCACGTTGACGCATGGGTGCCCCTAAGCTACTTAGATAGTTATGCAGAAATGAGTTTGATCGAATTAGTCTTCCCCTTTCAAGTAACTGAACATGAATCATTGAACCTGGTCGGCCACATTAACTCTTCCAAGTAACCGAAATCAAGTTCCAAATGTACCTACCCTCTGATATCTATTTGTAAAATCGCCAATTACTTGGCTCCATAACAACCTCATATTAAATAGGTATCTATTTACAATAACTAACTTTATTTAACCTAAAAATATAGTTTTTGAACATATATTGCAATTATTGAGAAGTCATATGTGTGCGGTATTAATATGGAAATAGAGTACCTAAATTATTAGTATGATGGAGACATAAACACTTAATGCTATTTATTATAGGTGAAACTACAAGGATTCAAACAGAATCGGTATGTTGTTCCCTGTGCGCCTTTTAATTATTTTTCATTTATTCCATTACCTTATGTAAATTAATTGTATTTGTATTTATGTAATTTTTTTTTCTACGTT
>JALPQI010012939.1:0-37921 GCA_025490895.1 Thaumatotibia leucotreta | reverse complement strand
GGGCAGCGTTCAGGAAACTACGCGATGTCTTTTCGTCCGACATACCTCAGTGCCTTAAGACGAAAGTCTACAATCAATGTGTGTTACCAGTTATGACTTACGGCGCCGAAACGTGGTCCTTCACCATCGGCCTCATCTCTAAACTCAAAGTCGCTATGGAGAGGGCTATGCTCGGAGTTTCTCTGCATGATCGAATCAGAAATGAGGAGATCTGTAGGCGAACTAAAGTTACTGACTGACATAGCCCTCCGAATTAGCAATCTGAAGTGGCAATGGGCAGGCCACATTGCACGCAGAGCGAAAAGTGCTCGAGTGGAGACCACGGCTAGGCAAACGCAGCGTAGGACGTCCACCCACAAGATGGACAGACGACTTTACCGTATGCAGGTCGCATCTAACCGGTACATGTGGAGGTCCAGAGGGGAGGCTTATGTTCAGCAGTGGACGTCTTATGGCCAAGATGATGATGATGATACAGTTTTATTGTCATTTAGCATGGGAGGAAAAAATTGCGTGACAGACATTATAATTAAAGTTTCCCTTATTTTCCATAGTAAATGTATAAAAACCATTTAATTATAACGTTTTTTTATTGTCCTTGTTATTTTTTTTATGTAACTAATTATTTAAGAAACTTGCAAGATATAATTTCACGGTAAGTATTCTGTTTCTTAATGATTTCGTGGAATTTAATTATTTTATTCATACGAAAAACGCTGTTTTTAATTTTATTTTATGTATACATATACCGCAAGCATTATTATAAACCATTATTGCCTATTTTATCAAAATGTTTAATTTATATAACAAAAAAATACCATTTTGCGTTGTAAAAATTCTCTGGAGAAAATTCGCGGAGAACGTTGTCCGTAATTTACGCCGGTAATTTACCGTAATTTTGGTAATAAACTAGTTCCACTAGTCACATGTTTATGTAATTTTCAGGTCAGATTATTATTACTAAATTAAGTACTATTCTGGAAAAAAAATAAGAAAAAAGTAATAACTTAAAACACTTTCTCCATAATTACCCGCCCGGAGAACTTTACCGAGAAAGTTACCCGATAGTTCTCTTTGTTCTCGTAATTTACGGTAACGGCACATCACTAATTGTCACTTTTTTGTGTGAGAAATAACATCGGGGTAATTAAAAAATGGCTAGTTAGGAAGTCAACTAGATTTTTTAATTTTCACTTCCGTTAGACCACTTATCGCAATTTTGTAATACTGGTAATATACTTTTATCTATTTATCTTTTAATAATACTTTTCACCCCTGTCAGGCACTGGTCTCACCGCAAGCTACTAAGCTATGGACTATCGGATATAAACACGAACAAAAGATACGCACTCCCGTGTAAATAAAAGAGACACGGCGATACTCGCCCAGCTATCAACATCAACTATCATCGCCGGGCGAGTATCGACGTGTCTCTTAGCTTAGTAGCTCGCAGTGAGGCTAGTGCCTTAGACCAATTATGATGATTATCGCAATTTTGCAATACTGGTTTACGAATTTCCTTTTTGCACGTGTCTCGCACGACGTTTTTAAGTACAGATGGCCCTCCTAAGTTTTGGACCTAACGTAAAATGAGCCACTTCTCGCACTAGCGCGTAAAAAACGCATCATCTGTACTAAAAGACCTGCCTGTACTGAAAAACGTCGTACGATAGGTACACATGCGAAAAGGAAATTCGTAACTCGTGTCGATTTAAAACACTTCGTTCGTTCCATTCGGTCGTTTTAATTTTTCGCCACCCGTTTCTAATGTACTAGGTATCTATTTTATTTAATGAGACAAAAACATTTTTTTGTATTTTTAAATGACAGTTTACTAGTTTACAGTTTCCAGTTTACCAGTTTACAGTTTCCTAAAATGTTTCTAGAACATTTTGTGATATATAATTAGGTATCAAACATAGTACGGCCAAACTTCAAATTAAACTCGCAAAGCATGCAGTATAGCTGCATTTTTAGTATGTTGTTTAGACATCATATACACTATAAAACCACATTTTGCAAGCAAAAAACAACCTAAAAAAAATACCGTAAATTTCGCAGTTTTTCACGTACAGCGTACTACGCAGCCAGCACAACTTTTTTTTGCTTGCAAAATGTGGTTTTTTACCGTCCTGTGGTGTCTAAACAACATACCAAAAATGCAGCGATACTACATGATTTGCGAGTGTAGGGTAAAATGGTGTACGGTTTGACCGTACTAACAAGCAACGAACAAGAAAAGTTTCTTTCTTCAGTTTTACGAGGCAGGATTTCCTAAAATACTCTGTCCTTGTGAGTCACTGCATGTGACGCATTTTTTGAACTTGGCTTCATTCTTTTTGGGCCGATATTTTTAACTGCGCTCGATTCCGATGCATTTTTAAACGCATTACAAATGAAAACCTGGAAATTCTGAAAAAGCTAGCCGAGTGCAAGTCATACTCGCTCACAAAGGGTTCCGTATTATTATTAATTTATCATAAAAAATCAGGTTTGTTGTATGGGAGCCTCGTTAAATTTTTTTTCTACTTTTTAGTAGTAGCTGTTATAGCGGCAACAGAAATACGGCTATGGTCTGTGATTTCTAAGAATAAACCTTTGACAGTTACATATTCATTACTCGTAATATGAGGGTAAGACTCACGATTTTTTCGATAGCCTTAACGTCATAAATATAAGGGTCATTTCTAAACTGTCAAAAGTTCATTCTTAGAAATCTCAGACTGTAATATGAAAATTTCAAATAACTATCACGGTTCATGAGATACAGCGTCTTGACAGACGGACAGACAAACAGACTGACAGACGGCGGCGCCTTTGTAATAGGGTCCCGTTTTACCATTTGGGTACGAAAGTCTAAAATATAATTCGTTATATGTGAATAGGTACCTAATTGTACCCATTTACTAATAAGTACAAAAACATATATGTCAGTGCACATGGAAAGGTACCTTGTCACGACTCTTAAAATATACCTTATGTGCTCTTTCAAAAAGTCTATTTCAATAATTTTTAACACCTTTTAAAGGTACCTTTTCGTTTGCACTGACAGATATTTATGCTACTTGAGATACTAAAAAAAATTACAAAGATATCTACAGAAAATCATTCCCAAAAAATTCATAACTAAAATCACGCTCGGAAACGATAAAAATCTTGTTAAAAGGGAAGGCTTAAGTCATTTTTCTTAATAGGGCCATAATGCCAGACAATTTGAGCGAAGGGTATATTTCACTCCTTTTTTATGGAAAGCTCCATTTTTTATAGCTCTAATTACGCTTAAGGGGGTGTCCGAGTGTCTGCGTTAAGGTGGCAGGACCACTTTAAAAAAATGTTGTACATTTAAAGGCGAAATAAGATGTGTACAAAAATATGTCCCACTGCACTTTAATTCGGTGTAATAAGAACGTCGTAACATGTTTATAAGAGGATTCTTTCGATACATATTTTTGCACTTGACTGTACCCTTTTTTTTAATCAATCTAGAAGAGTGGGGGGTCTCACCGACGTCGCATATCTATTCTTAACTTTATGCACAGTATGTATTAGTTGCTGTGACTATGTATGTGTATTAATTGAAAATAAGCAGTTTTTAGTTAATAGAACAAAAACCTGGAAAAGATATATTCTTAGAATGATAGGACTGTAAAATACAATTTACAGCGTGCTTATCGTGATAATAATACTGAGTGTTTATTGATTATTTCATTCAAACAGATTAAATTTAATTGTAACATAATCTAGCTCATTTAAACCACGAATCTACATATAAATCTGTTACACAATAGTAATAACAAAAAATATATGCAGTTCTAACTATTAATTACTAATGCTAAATTACCGAAGCACACAAGCGTGTAATAGGCTATTTATGTAAACATCCCTGTGGTGTTGCCAGCTCTAAACACAAATAATTTTAGCTATTGCATATTAGTAAATAATTAGCCTGGACGTAATTTAGTTTGATAATTATCTATGTGAGTCTGTCGGTCAAAACATAATAATGTTATAAATTGATAATCGTTATTTGTTTTAATTACTATATTTACAAAGCATTATAACACAAAGCGGCTAGGTTGACCAACAAGCGTCCCCAGTCTTAAAAAAAAGTCCATACATTGTTAAGACATTTTGCAACGAATTTTTATAATTTTACAAAAGTCCTACAAATTATTATGAAAAACTCATTTATTTATTCCCAAATCTATTTAATTTCTTTTTGTTTGATGTAGTATGATGAAATTGATGAATTTACGCACACCGTAATCCATCTCGATTTGTATACATTTTATAGTTTTTAATTTCAAAAATTAAAGCATCTTTATAAACGTAAAAACAGAATACTTTTTAATGCATACCTATAAAAACAAAGCTTCTCTTAAAACGTGAAACGTTTCTGGCACTGCTGCACTGACGGACGCCATTTTTTATTTCGCATTCCCGGCGGGACATTTTTCACAGTAGTTCTTCCTAACCACATAACCAGCATCTCCTGACCTCTGCCTACTTATAACTACTACCACCATCAAGCTCAAGTTATACTGGACATTGTACACCAAATGAACCAGTACAAGACTGACCCCTGATTTCTCACTTGGTCTATGAATGTGAAGTTCAAGTAACATTAGTTTTTTTTTGTTCCGTGTCACTTAGCATTCATTACGGACGTCTTGTTTTACGATGTCATTTTTGCAAAAAGTTTTTGGACGTCAAATTGACATTGACAATGCTAATGGAGGGAAATTTGGTGTTAAAGTGACCAAGAATTAGGTACATGATTTTACCACTCTATTATTATCAAAAATACTTCGTTTCTTACTCTTATACAGTATAAGGCGTATATAAAATTTAAAAGCGATTGCCACTCTTCCTGTCTGAAATATAAAGTACTTTAATCATTGCAAGACCGCAAAAAATACAATTTATGACATGCATTGTCTCAAAAACTATTTCAAGGCATTTTGAGTGTAGGTATATAAAAATGGCTTGAAAATACTATAAAAATTACGCGGTTTTCTCCTTTACTTAATTAACTTTAAGTGCCTGCCTCACCCAGGAATTGAACCTATATCATATCGTATCAAAAGCATAAATTCTTTACAATTTCTTCGTTGCGTGATTCCGCCCGGATCCACTTTCTAACACGCGTGGAAGGGCTACAGTGGCGCACAAAATAAAAGCACTACTTTTACAAATTATACATACTCATTAATTAGACGTCATTTATAAGATGCATAACAATGTCAAGATGATGTCGAACTAAAATTACTGACATAGCCCTCCGGATTAGCAAGCTGAAGTGGCAATGGGCAGGCCACATTGCACGCAGAGCAGATGGTCGATGGGGTCGAAATGTGCTCGAGTGCAGACCACGGCTAGGCAAACGCAGCGTAGGACGTCCGACAAGATGGACAGACGACCTTATGAAGGTCGCCGGGACACGCTGGATGCAAGTCGCATCTAACCGGTACATGTGGAGGTCCAGAGGGGAGGCCTATGTTCAGCAGTGGGCGTCTTATGGCTGCGATGATGATGATGTACCAAAGAAAAATTACAGAGTTTACCAATGCCAGAGGATATGTCTCTGTCATTCAAATGTCGCTTTCAGTGGTGTGACAGAGATAAGAAATCTTATTCGAATTAGCAGATTTCAAAGTTTGTGGTACAGTCGAAGACAAAATAAGGGGTATACAAAAACGTTCAAAAATATGTCCCAGTGCACTCTAATTCTGTGTAATAAGAACGTCGTAACATATTTATGAACGGATTCTTTCGATACTTATTTTTGCACTTGACTGTAGTTGACCAGCCATCAGCTGCGAAAGCTGAGGACATGGGATCAAATCCATGTTTTTTTTCTTTTGGATATGAAAATGAAATGATATAAAATGTATTCATGACAAGCACAATGGACATATACACATTTTACAAATAACCACACAACAACATCTTGCCACAAAAGGGCAATCAGCCAATCAAAATATATAACATCTGATAATGTTAAATATTATACATAATAGTGTTGCGACTTAAGAAACAAAACGCAAAAATATTGAATAAAACAATTTAAGTTGTTCCACAAATAAAAACACCTTTATTTTCTGACAAGTTTTTTTGAATGCAAAAATTAGCCCGATCAATCTCCAAATTTAAAGTCTAATTCAAATTATCGTGTCAGTTTTTTTACACTGAAAAAAAGCGTTGCCCCTCTTATAGAAATACTGATAATAGTACTTAAGTACTTTCCTGAACGTGTTTCTATTCTACTATTCGCAGTTTAAATAGTAGGTAATAAAACTTTGAAATAAATCTACAAAATGTTGTACAACTAAAAATTAATTAATTAGGAAGTTTAATGTTTTCCTGTTTGTCTGTAAAACAGATAATTTGAATAAAATTATTTTTTAATTTCAACCGTTGGATTTTAGCAACATTTTCCTTCTCACGTTCGTATTTACAATTGTCATAATTATAACAGAGTCTCATACAGTCACACGTTAAATGTTGAAATACTTTTATTATTTAGAAAAAGAATACAAAAATGTTGGATTACGAAGCCTTTCGTCACTTGCAGATATTACCTGAGGTAACTGTAATTTTTTTTATAACTTAACTGGAATACAATCTATTTCTACAATCGACAGTTATGATCCTGATTCATTTATATCTTATTCACGTTATTATCTTCGCGTTTTATATTTTGTTTGTTTATTTTTTTTTTCGATAGCAATAGCAGACAATTGATTAAGTCATTGGGTATTAAATGCAGAAATTTCGTAGCTTTGTAGTAATCTAGTCACCATATATTTTTGGTGTCCTTTTTATCAAGTGACCTTTTTTCATGGAATTTGGCCTTTTAGAGTGAATATTTTGAATTAAGAAAGAACAGAGCTAGTTATTAAGTTACGTTTCATTTTACCTACAGTTTTTTAATTTGATTTTGGACAGTCTGCTTTGAAAAAGTCATGAATCCCATCTTGGATAGTTATTTTTGTTTGTGGAACCACCCATTTTTTTATTAAATGTTTTTGATTTGTGTATTTTTTAAACAGTAACACTACTATTTACATAAATTATAAATAAGTGCGTTGTTAAACTGTATTTTTTCTTTGGTATATGATAAATTTACTAATGTAATGTTTGGTATATGATAGATCCTCGTAAACGCTAACATACTATTTTCTTTCAATCGTTTTTTTGGACCTTACTGTTTACAGAACAGTGCCGAATTTCGCTTGTTTATAAAATCAATCAAACAAAAGAAATGCGACTTTATTGAGTTTACGAAAGGTTTCAATTTCATTGATGTGAAGTGTGCATTGGGTAATGTACATTGGGCCTTACGAGGTTATAATAACTCGGTAGGTTCTTTTCGCTAATAATATAGTGTCTATTTGTGACACTCGGTTTTAATTATCGCTGTATATTTGTATGTATTTGTCATAAAAAATAATATAAAATATAACCCCATAACCTAAAAAGCGTGGCCTTAAATTGCACCGCAGTGTATCGCGTGCTTCAAGCAGTTTCTTTGCAATCGCACCGCAAAGGGTTTTCAATAAATATACAAGCATATACTAGTACCAGCCAGATCTGCCAGATAACTATACATGACAACAATATCGATTAAACTTTGACACAGTTCTCTCTTGCTACATTTTTGTAGGTTTTTCAAAGGCGGTATTTCTTTCAGCTGCGGTTTTAGGTTTATGTACGTAGACTTTTTTCTTTATTGTGTATAATAGACGCATTGGGAGGTAAATCACCACGCTGGGCAAGCGAATAGGCGATAGCAGTAATGTATCCACTATGATGACGCTGCTGCCCATCATCAATCTTCTATAGAAGAACATTAATTGAAACTTCAATCCCTTAGTTGACTCCTACGACACCCACGAGAAGACTTGGGGTGATGACAAATTATATATTCTTACTGCCGTCACCACGCGGCGGGACGTAATTAAATTAATAAATGTACCGGTACTTACAATTTATTTCACGAAAATAATTTTAAAAACACAATTTTCAATCTACACACAACAAACACATGTGACCATCCACAAACACACACAACTTGCACACATTACACACTCTTGCACAAGGCGTTAGATTTCACGCGGCGCGCTATAATTTAGCTCAAAGAAATTGCTTTCCAGCGCGAAGTCAGATAAACGGAATTATAGGGACTTAATATTATTTATCGTACTTTACGTCATGCGAGGTTTTGTACTTAATGCTTAGAAATGGGCTTAAGGTTTATAGCTCAGTCAAACATACAGGGTGGAATATAAAAATGGTGGTTCATTAATGCAAGCAAAATAATACCTATTATTCCGTGATTCTATTTATTACATATTTGTATTTATTTATGTAAAAGTCTATAAATTAATTTCAATTTCAACGATTATAATTATCACTCATATTTTAATGACAAACGGGACTTAATCGCGTAAACTTTCGTTCAATATTATCCTGACGTTTCGAGTATGACGTTACACCCATAGTTGCTTGCAGAAAATAAATAAAATAAACAAATTAATGTAATACATGAATTCCCTTTTCTTAGAAGGTAACTTAAAAAATTGGAACATACTGTTTCAGGGTATCTTATCAAAAGGATCACAAATGGAACCCAAAAGATTTAATCGTTTCCTGTGAAACAATATTAAAAAAAGACAACGATGATTAGGAAGCATTTTAGCCAATATGTAACAATTACATGCTTTATGGTTTTAAATCTTTATTGCACAAAATAAGTAAAAAAACGTAGAGCCGAACTTAATGCCAAGGAGATACCCTTTGGAATTCGAAAAAGGTTTATTTTTTCTTGGTGTCCGTATATTTCGTAAAAACTTCAGTAGATTCTGTAGGTACTGATAGGTATAACAGATTAGGTATATCTATGTTTTTACTTTTAGATTCAACTTCAGCTATCTTGCACTATTGATTTATCTGGAAATAGCTTTTCCAAAGTTACTGAGCAAGATAAAAATGGTCTAAATAATTATTTCCTTTTTTGTAAGGCCCATATATTTCAAGGACATTTCAATTAAATCCGGTCTAATAATCAAACACCCAGTAGCACCGTTTTCAAAGTGACTTAACCAAGTGTATAATAATCGTCGGCTGACAACCAAAACTCACTATAAAAACTGTCACTACTCTTCGCAACCTCTTATCTCAGTATTGAATCAGAACTTAGATACGATCTCTATTTCAAGTAGGTATTTGTTACTTAGTGAGTTTTGGTTGTCAACCGACGATATATGCTTGTTCAGGCATCAGTTCCCAGTTAGCACCCTCATCGACAAACATGTTCAAACTTGTTCATCACCACCAACCTTGTTCCAGATCTTCATGCACAAGAACGCCATGCAGATGCACGCCCGCGAACTCCAGCGAGGCCTAGGCGGGGAAGTGAAGCCGCACCAGTGCCAGCAATGCCTCAAAAGTTTCTCCTCCAACCACCAGCTGGTGCAGCACATCAGGGTACACACAGGGGAGAAGCCCTACAAGTGCTCGTATTGCGACAGACGATTTAAGCAATTGAGCCATGTGCAGCAGCATACTAGATTACATACAGGTGAGTTTTAGAACATAAGCGATTGCATTAACATAGTTGAGAGCTTTAAGTGATTGAAGAGCTTTAGCTTGAACTAGCTGGTGCAGCATATTAGTGTTCACATGGGGGAGAAGTCCTACAAGTGCTCGTATTGCGACATACTTAAGCAATTGAGCCATGTGTAGCAGTATACTAAATTACATACAGGTCTGTTTTAGAATACAAGCGTTAGCCTTTCAAGCAGTGCTTGAAGAAATCTAACTGAACTACCAGTGATACCAGTACATCACTATGTACTCACGTGGGGGAGAAACTCTACACGTGCTTGTATTGCGATAGATAGTTTAGGCAGTTCACGAGACTATATTATACTGGTCAGATTTACAATATGGTGCAAAAAACTAGTGATTATTCGTTTATGGGGACATTCAGAGGGTCGAAACTTTTATATTAAGACGTAATTAGAACGACAGAGATAGATCAAAAGTTCCAAATTTACGATTTTAGATCTTCTCAACGCGCCCTATTTTCGTTAGTAAAAGAAGGCAAAAGATGATTTTACACTCCATCCGTAGCTACTCTAAGGTCTTATGATTTCGTAGTATTCGAACTTACTTTACCTAGATTTAATTTTAAAATAAATCTAAATTGTAACGTCTCGTTCTGTGCCTTTAGAACAAAATTACGTAAATATTACATTCGCTAAAAAATGGTGTTTCTTAAATTACGGCTGCTCAGATTTATATCTATCTATTCTATAGGATATACAACGGTTATTCATGATTAAAGATCCTACAAAGATTTTGATACGACTTTACATTTAGACAATACTTCAGATACTTTAATTAAGTCAGCCATCAATTTATGATACCTACTTACCTGTAACATGACTGAATTATTCAAGTATACACTGACTCCGGATAGCCAAATTAGGTATCATTATGAAAATAACAACTGCAAGACGCAATGTCATTTTTCTTAATGCTAAGGTTTTATTTTAATGCAACCATGTTGACTACGAACTTGTATGTAATCATTCAATATATCACATTAAAGCAATACTCGTACATAGTCATTCCATCCTTCATTATCGAGTGAATGTACACAGTTATATTCATTCAAACATCTCTAACCGCTGCAATCGTAAAACGAAGACAGCGTTCCAAATTTAAACTACTAAAACACTGGCCGCCTACAAACTAGAACAACTTTTATAATTAAAAACTAAACACCGCCCGATTGGCCGCCGATTCCAGTAAAAAAACGCGTCGTGTACGTGAAAAGCGGAAAAAAAAACGACCAATGGCCAAAGCCCGCTCGCCGGCCGACCAATCAGAACGCGGCGGGCACGCAACGTAACATTCTACGTGGCTTAGAAAAAAAATCACGTGTTTTTCCACGTTGGATGAACCAATGGCGCCAGTGCTATTTGTATGCACATTATAAATTCAACCATGTATTTTATGTGAGAATTTTTCGTTCGCTCTTCGTTCGTTGTAGTTTTGATTTGTGTTGATATTAAACGTGTTGGGCGGGTTTTAAATAGACATTTGTTTTGGATTGATTCAGTTTAAAGTTTAAACACTGCGTCAGGTGTTAGAAATAGACATTACGTACTAAGGATTGATAATCGAGATTTTATGGGATTTATACTATATTTTTCAATTTTAATCTCGTTAAATTTTCCGTGTTTGATACAAAATATTATTAGTATTCGTGTGGGGCATAGTTTAAGTACCTATCATGATAGACGATCTCCCAGGTTCAGAGTTATGAGAAAATAGCCTAATTTTTGTATTAAAATGACCATAGACTATGATATATAAAGGATACTTATTTAGAAACAAGGACGTCTGTATTCAATAAAAAATAGATTACAAAATAAAAAGTTTCTACTTAAACATTTCCAAATGAAAAACTACCGATTCAAATTTCGAATACGTTTATTTCATCCACACATTTTTTAATCATTGACAGCCTGTAATTAAAATCGACTCCCGTTTGATGACTAAACTCGTCTAGTATAAGCTGGCTCCGTATCTTAGTACATTTGTTATGAAGCCGAGGGTCAGAGAGACTGGTTGTTGGATTAGTCGCCAGTTTTTCGTAATATGACAGCGATAATTGTTAGTTGTTAATGGGACTGATTTTTTTTAATTTTAGTGTTGGGGTGTTGACACTATTTTGTTTTTATACGTACGGTACATGTACTTGAATTGACGTGAAAAATTTAAATCATGATTGTGTTTTTATCACTAAGTTTTCCTGCAATTAGTTAGCATCAATTTTAAATTATTTGAAAGTATTGTACTTGATTGTTTTTTGTGAAATTAAAAATTTTTCCATAGATCAAATATGATTTTGTATTGTTATTTTACTTAGCACCATGAAATTCTTGGGCGGTTTTCTTGGTTTCATTACCAGCTTAAAACCTTAAGCCTGAATTGACATAAATGTTTAGTTATAATTATTGACATTTATTAGTATTAATGTGACAATACATCTACGAAAGTGTCTCATGATATGTCAAAGACGTCGTCAACTGCTATGGAAATTTTAGTTTACATTTTTTTTAGATTTACTGACTAATGTTATAGGTATGCTTAAGTACAAAACAACCTTTTCTGCACCACAAAAAACACTATTATTAATAGCCATTTACATTTCTAAACAGAAATCACTGAGAAGCCTACTGCTTAAAAATTCACCCTCCGGAGTAAATAATAGTCAATTTCGCATGTAAGCTATATGAAAGCAAAATTGCATGAAAAACTTCAACACTTCGCCATTTGTTCACCCACTCTATAATTTTCCGCCATTAGTCTATGGAACCCTTCCTAGTTCGAATTAAGAATAAAACATATCGATACCTTTAGGCTCAAAGGGCGTAAACGCCAAATTGCCACTTTACAGGAGAAGCAAAAAAAGAAAAGTATTTTAGAAAAAAAATCATTACTTCTTTGTTTTTTGGCAGAATAACTTAAATTTTGGCCAACGTACTTGAATTTTTAAGATAAACATTTTGAATATCAATCATTTAGGATAAATGAATAAATAAAGAAAAAGGGTGTGTTATACTCCCTTAACTTTTTGAAATAATGGCGTTTACGCCCTTAAACTTCACCTAATATGCAAAAAATGTAGGGAGTATTGGTTACTAAACGTTTGAGTTTTGGTCTAAATGGGGCGTATATCACAATTACTATAGTTATAATCGGTCTTATAAACTCATTCATAACATAGGCAATGCTCTGAATGGGTGTATAATACACCGTGGGGTTAAAAAATACTTACAATCAATTAAAAGGTTGCTGCTTTTATTTAAAAAAAATGTCTACACTGACTATGCTGTTGCTGATTATATTTTTCTTTTATGTCTAGGGATAAAAATAATGTTAATGGCGTTATTGGACAATTAAGCTACTACCAAAACCCAGATTAAAATGCGATATGAAACCAGTAAAACAAACAACAATTCATCGTAAATTTAAGAGTCAAACTCTTGTCGGCGTAACTGATGAATGTAACTGTATCCATCTAACTCTGTCTAAAGCCACCTCCTTGACTTCCTTATACGACACAACGTCTACTTTCTCTTTTATTTGTTTCATGTAAATTCCTCTATGTCTCCCTCTTCCTCGCTTTCCTTCAATTCTTCCTTCTATTATGTTTTTTTTATCAAAGCGTCATGTCGTATAAGGTGACCAAACATTTTCCCTCTCCTATTTTCTATTATATTTAGCAAACTTCTTTTTTCATTCACTCTTTTAAGCACTTCTTCATTTGTGATATTTGTATTTTTCTCCATTCATCTCCAGCTCCACATTTCAAATGCTTCCAGTATCTCTCTGTCCTTTTTCGTCATGGCCCACGCCTGACACCCAATAATGCTATACTCCAGATGAAAGTTTTGATGAGCTTCTTACAAACAGCAATTAATAATGACATCTTTATTATATATATATTTCTTTCAATAATATCCTCTAGATGCAATGTAAGGTACATTTACTCTCATTTAGTATTATTTTTCCTTATAATTACCAACATATTAACTACTAAATTAAATATAATAGCATGCTTTTAGAATACTAATAATCTCAAATCTTTATCTTTTGATTTTTATATAACCTATAGACACAACGTAATAGTACATTGTGCATCAAGGGAGGTAAGTACGGAATTACTAACGAGAGTATTAGAAGCCCGACGCCGTTAGGCGGAGGGCTTTTATGACTCGAGTTAGTATTCCGCTTACCGACCGTGATGTATACAATGTTTGTCATCACACTTTGCCAACCAAAAAATAAGTTTTAAGACATAATATTATTAAATGACGTACTGACATTTCTATTACTCCCTAGGGAATTTCACTTTTCTATTACTCCCGCTACGCGCGCAAGCAATGGCGCGCTTAGACAGCAAGTGTGATGAAAAGATCTTTTACTCTCACATAGCATTTCTTTCTTTGTTAAATTACCAACATATAATTATGTAGATATTAATTAGATACTAAATGGAGTAGAAGACTTTTAAAATACTTAATCATTAAATTAAATTTATGTTTAAAACGCACAGAACCAAAAAATATAACTGTGCGTACTGTAAATTAAAAATGTCGACTGAAATTGAACGTAAATTTATACACATTATACACAATGTCTCCCATTTTTACCACATTATTTGTCTATACTTTTCATTTCACACTTGCAACATAGGTACGCCAGTATACAGGTAAGTATACATAGATTTAGAATGATGGTCATTCGCTTCTATACTGTAGTTTTAATAACGCAATAACCGTTCATTCTTACTTTATAATTGGATAATGACAATGAATCATTACTATCGTATAGGTACACAGTACGTAAGCAATTTTGAAATAATAAAATAACTTAGCGAGTCTATAAGCCATAATTTGTACATTTCTTGGGGCGTATAAGTCAAAAAGTTTTATTATCATAGGGCGTAAGAGGCGCAGCATGCCTACTACGTTACGGCGTATGAGTCATTTTAAAACGTACAATGCAAGGATACGGGCGTATAAACCTAATTTAGCCTACTAGAGTCATACTACCTAAATTAAGTTGCATAATTTCTACGTCGTATGAGCTTGTTTAGTTTTGTATTATAAACATTTTATAACAACTTTGTTATAAGACCTCTTTATTTTTTTTATTTCTGAACTTATTACCTAAATAAACAAAAAAATGTGTAAATGTATCAAATACGCCTCTTGCTTTTAAAAAATCTCCTAGAAATACGTGGGTCGTATTTGCCCTAAATTGTCGAATTTCGTTGTTTTAACTACACATATCGATAGAGAAAAAAAAACTGAACAAAACTGCATTCAAAACTCATTTTGGCCAAAATGGCGTTTACGCCCTTTGAGCCTAAAGGTATCGATATGTATTGTTTTTAATTTAAAATGAAATATGGAAGCTTTGTTTGCCAAACCCGTTTGTTATTGTTGTTACCTACCAAATAAAATAAAAAAAACTGACGTAACCACCGGGTTAAGTCAGTTTTTTTTAAGTCGTCGTCAGGTTTCAAAGTCCCATCATAAGACCCCGACTTTGTGTCAACGGGACCATCTCGGGGTAATACATTTTGATTAAAAATAAATAAAATCGTTTCACAGTGCTCGGAGATATCGAGTAATATGTACCTAAATAAAATCAGTCGAATCCAGGACCTCCTTTTTTGAAGTTGGCTAAAAAATCAATACTAAAATAGTGATGTTTAAGTAACCACTCACAATTAGATTATAATGTGCAGTAAATGTCGATTATTTACATATTTAGGTACATCATATAGTAAATATTTAGTAAACTTCTATTAAAATTCAAATTTATGCGCAAAGTGCTAAACAAATCCCGAAGCAAATCAAAGAAAGCATTATCCTAATTACGATAATGACATAAAAAGAAACAAGACTCTCAGAACGTTTTTACATAAATTACGGCAAAAAGGCCTTTTCTTTGTTTTTCTTTGTGTCTTTGTTCCATTGTCATGTAGAGTTTGGATAAAACCGAAGTTTTATCCCTATTTTCAATTGGGGAAATTTAAAATGGATGATAAAATGACCAATGTTAGATAAAATGTGACATTTTTAGGGAAAAATACATTGAAAAGACAAGCACAAAGCAATTATTTAATAGGTATTTGTATAATACATTCATCTAATTGGGTCCGGTCTGTAGAAAGTTTTGTCAGCATGACAAGTAGTGACAGATTTCTTATCATACAACATCACTGTGATATAGTTATATGTAGGTTTAGGTATCAGTGTAAGTAGCGGAACATACTCTAAGTTTCCATTAATTATCGAAAAGATATATCAGAAACATCACGTGAAGTTTGCTATTGGGAACTTTATTTTTTGGATTAGGGCTTTTTATGCGATGTTCTGGAATCTGGAATGGTCGTTTTATTTTAGACACCTTTGCGTGAGAATTGGCGTTTGTTTGTATCATAGAAATGTTGTTCTGCCATAGAAATTGACCCTAATACTTGGCGAAAAAAATGTAAAAAACAAGAACTGAAGACCTTTTATCTCCTTTCTTCTTCCTGTGAACTTCCTGAATAAGATAAGATTAGAAATATTGATTAAAACACAAAGATACACTTACCTAACATTATCGTAAACAACGAATTTTAATAGTGTCACTTTTTTGTGCTACTACATGTAATTTAAAAGCATAGATTGAAAACTATTTCTCAGTATAAATTATGAATATCTTTTAAAACGAAATCAAAAAGCAATAACGTCCATAAAATTATACACCGTTCGAGAAAACTCAACGGAAAAACTGTCATTCCAAAAAGGCTTAAACGCCATTTAAATCCTATGAACATGTGACGCTTAACATTCGAAATAGAAAAGAGCACCTGGTCTTATATTCCAAGCTAACCTGGTACGCTATCCAGCATAAGATGATCCCTGCTTTGGAATGATAGCTAAGAATTGAGGGTTCATGCATATACTGGTTGTGAACCAGTCTGACGTGACGCCGAGAGACGATTGAGAAGAGTTCTTCGCTCAAAGTTCGCCAAAACTTTATATCATAATGAAAAGTCCAAGGTGAAAAATCCAAAGAAAAGGAACAAAGGGGAAATATTTTAATAATTATACCTTTTTCCAGGGAACAAAGTTTTTTTAATAACAAGTTTAGGTTGTCTTTACAGTCTTTAATATCATTTGCTGAAGATAATAATTGTTTCACAATGATTTTTTAGGTTGTTTACAAAAATATTTAGGTATATCTGTGTAGTCATTCATGTCGATTTGAAAGAAGACAAAACGATTACCGTGTTACGATTTAATCCTGTTGTAATGAGTGTAATGGTTTGCATTTGAAGTACGTAAGTAAGACATATCATATCAATAATAAAACATTACTCAGTTATGCTGTTAAATTCACACGTCAATCATCTATATACTTTCGCATTTTTGACGTCGTCATAATTATGTATAGTTTAGTATTATGGTTGACTGATACAGTCCTCCATTATTCTATTAAATTGATCGTCCAGTTCAATAAAGAAATGACTTGTGATGCCTCTTTTTACAAGTTTTTACACATTTTATTTTAGACCACTTTTATTGCTCTGACCATCGTTGTTGTAAGTTCCATTTAAATCCACGTAAGAAAATTTCACTAGCCCATAATAGTTTTCAGTTTGACGGTAGGTATTTAATAGCAGAAATTACAAAAATAATCCAAAACAATATGCCCATTTCTGTATTAAGGTTTAATATGTCTTTACTTTATATTCATTCTCTTTATTCTACATACAAATATCGCTACCCCAAAATCCATCGATAACTCATTCACTGTGATAAATTACATAGTTTTCAGCCTACCTCAACGTAATTGCGCTTTTAGGTACCGTCAATTATTTACCCACGTATACATATATATGGGGGGGGCGGCCCCCGAGAGGGGTGGCCGGGATCGATAGAATCATCGCGTCCGATGACTGCGTCATCAAAAACGATCGCGGGAGAGAAACGGAATGAGAGACAAAGGTTTAAAGACCAGAAACTTAAAAGTTGTCTTTAAACGAATGTAATGTGAGACATAATACTGATAAATATATTAAAACACAACTAAAACGAGTTTTTTCTAAAATGTAGAGGTAGCACCATCTCTCAAAGTGCATTCAGACCAAAAGAGCATTCACTATTCTAACCCCGTACTCTACGAAATTCGGTCGTTACACAAAACCTGATTCGTTGATTTCGTAGAGTGGGGGATAGAATAGCGAATGCTCGTTTAGTCTGAATGCACCTTCAGGCTATATCAGAATGCTGAAAGGTATTCTTAAAGGAGGCGGCTAGCATGTATTGCTTGCTTCTTATGCCGTGGCTACGACAATGGTCTAAGGCGACCGGCTTAGTAGAAAACCATACGTGCGAGAGGGAGTACCCATATTGGCATCCCGCTCCAACTCATGCATTCGCCGCTGGTCGCCTTAGACCAATGTCGTGGCCGGGCCTTTAGAGTATGGCCAAAGGCACCTAGCCTTATAACAGATCGGGTATATGCACCGAGAAATTTGACCGGTGGTCGCTGGCTGGAGTGGCCGAGTGGTTTTGGCATCAGACGCGAAAGCTGAGAGCTTCGGTTCAAATAGGCGTTTTCCAAAAAAACCCCGAAAATCTGATTATTCTGTATCTGGACGTGCTTGAGCTGATTCGATCTAGATAATAAAAAGAATCGGGAAATGTGGTGTATCTTGGTCAGCATCATAGACTCTATCAGACTATCAATTTTTTTAACATCGAAAACCTGTTCCAAATGTATTTTTTTTAATGCTTTTTAGCGAGTGGAGAGCCTATATCGTCGCGTAGCGGCGGACTCTATATTTGATGATAAATAAATGTACTTGATGACTCTATGTTTTAAGATCACTCGTGCAGCAAAAGCCCATTTTCAATACTTGTACCATTGTTGGCAGTGAAATAAGGCAACAACTTCAAATTTTCTATGAGCAATCAACACTTAGCGACATTTTTAGGGTTCCGTATCCAAAATGGCAAAAACGGAACCCTTATAGATTCGTCATGTCCGTCTGTCCGTCTGTCCGTCTGTCACAGCCGATTTACTCGGAAACTATAAATGCTACAGTAACGAAATTTGGTAAGGATATGTGTTGTATGAACCGCTACAGGATTATGATACTAAATTGTAAAAAAAACCATTAGGGTGGGGGCCCTCCATACATGTAACTGAGGGATAGAAAATTTTTTTTAGTTGTATATAAGCAAATCGGGTATTAATAGAAAGGCCTTTGAAAATAATATGAAGGTTTATAAATCAAATTTTTATTTAAGCAAATCGTTTTCGAGATATCAGCTCTCAAAGTCTGAAAAATGTGTCCCCCCCCCTCTATTTTTTAAACTACGCGATATAAAATTCTAAAAAATATATATGTTATGCACATTAACAAACTCTATCAACGATTTTTAGTTTGATTAAATTATCTTGTATAGTTTTTGAGGTAGGTTGATTTAACTGTATTTTTTTAATAATAAATTGATAATGGTACGGAACCCTTTGCGCGCGAGTCCGACTCGCACTTGGCCGGTTTTTTTAAATTTACCCTCGCTTCTACTGCCAAATTTTCTTGGACAGATTAAACCATCCTCCACCACCATATTGTGTAGGTAACTAATTTTCATACACAATTGACACAATCGTGATCTGTGGCTTTGGTTTAGACCATAACATTGTAATATTTTTGCATCGACTCATTTACAGTTCGATTACATCTACAGCTCGAACTATCCCATATTTTTCTTTACACAACATTCAGGCATTGTCGTAGCTTTGCATATATGTTAGGATCTGTAGCAGTATTGGGACGGCTGACCCCCGATGACCCCGGCATACCTAATTCATGTACCTATATCAACGCAGGGGTAGCAGATAGACCTAGGAAACCTGGTGGTGCCTTTGGTAGTTTTGGTGGACAAAATATTTTAATGTTTTTGAAAAGCGAGGATTAGTAATAGGATCATAACTGTAGTTAAAATAAACTATTTCACACAATACGAGAAGAAATAATTACTAAAATATAGATTGCAGTTTTATATAGAACTTTTATTTCACATATTAGAAAGCACTTAAAAGAGTAGGTTCATTTGGCAGCATGTAAACGTAATGTCACTTTTGTGTATTTCATATAAACTTTATAGTGGCGATCGTTTTGATAGTAAGAAAAAAGATGTTGATTTGACTTGTCATTCATTATGCTTATTAGATAAGATTGTTGGAATGATCATTTAATATAGGATTTCATTGGTTGATAGTAAAATTTAGTAAATTAGTCATTAATTACATTATTCTCATTCGTTATTCATATGACAATTATAAAGAATAAATAGCTAGCCTACTATGCTTTTAAATATTACGCTTTGCTTCAAGCTTGTACAAATCATTACAAAAATATATTATGTCCGAAAAATATTCATGACAAAAAAAAACAACAAATAATAAGTGTTGTAAAATAAGACGTAATCACCGTTGTTACTAAAAACTTTCCATGGTTTATTTTATATAATCTATCTATGACAAAACACAACAAAATATCACGAAATGCGAAACAAGTTTCATTCATACGCGACGGTAAGCGGAAACCTATATTTTAGCAAATATTAAAACCTAGGAAACGTGCAATATTATAAATTCTCTATGTTGCAACCGCAGTGTTGTGGTCGTGTGAAATGCATTTCCTTTAAATATAACTAATGCATTGAATTGGCAAGGTTTTACGTTTGCGGTTAGTTATTTTTATTTGGTTTAATTAGGTGTTATTAACAGTAATATGTTTACAACTAGCGTGTAAAATTGCTTGTTGTCTTACATTATTTCTACATAATAACATCTACATTCTATAAAACAAGCGTAATACAAAAGTAGTACTTTTTTTTCAGGTCCAAAATATAATTCTCAGAGAGTTTAGTACATTTGGATCACTCCTACTCTTCTATATTTGGGATCATTGATAAAATATGCTAAGCGAGATCCATCGCATTTCCCAAAATGTTTGTAAAAAAACGTTCATTTTTTTGTTACCAGATACACATTTTTGGTAACAAATAAGGAACGTTTCAGCCGACAATTTCTTACCAATATCGAAGACGTGATGTTTTTAGAAATGCTCAAATTATAATAATTTCTCAATCTAACATTAATTTTCAGTCATTGTTATGGTAAAATTCAAGTATGTAATAGTCTCAAAAAGTAATCACAGGTTATAAATATTATATCTCGTATTAAACCGTTTGTAATCCCAGAGTTGGCCAAAAAGTAATCTAATTACTTTTGTGATTTTTATTTCAGTTTTTTTTTCAATTCATTCAAAACTACAATGTACATAGATATCAAACTAGGTAATCTACTTGACCTAACCTATATCTAAGATTGGCTCTTGTGGCATTGTACCACGGATTTTTGAATTACATTTGTATGTGTACTTTGTAATCTAAATTACTTACACATACAAAAGTAATCAGTAGTAATCGGATTACTTTTTGCCAAACTGAAAAATCCCGCCATCTTTAAATCTTGACTACCTATCACTATATTAAAATTCAGAAACCGCAGAAGGGGGTAAGTCCCCTAGGACGCACGTAATCCATCTTATCGTTTTTAGAAATATTATAATGGAAAAATTTGTCCGGGTGAAAAATCCCTAACCCACTGGGAATAGAATACGGAGTCAAAAGTAAGTAGAAGTGTTTCCTCCCTGTTACACTTACGTACGAATTCACAAGTACGAGAGAGAGGCAACACTTTGTTCGTGGTTCGCGGCAGGAACTGTTGCTATCAGATATATCGAAGCGGCTAGAGTGTTCACAAATATCTGAACAGATCTCTATTGTTGTTGTTAGAGTGCGTGTTTAGATATTATTGAGGCATCGTACCGGCTTATCTATAGTTGCTGATTCCTAAGAATGAACATTTGAAAGTTTAAAAAGTATTTGTGTAAGTATTTCTATATACTATATAGTATTGGATATGTCTTTAAGTACCTATATACATTTTTTTTTTTCGAATACAAAAAAGCCTGCACCACACAAACCTTTCTTTTTGTCTGATGGTAGAGAATGACTTAAGTCTGCCATTAATAAATAAATAAATTAGATAGTTTAGAAATGATCCTTTTATATATGACGTTAAAAATATTGGAAAAATTGTGAGTCTCCTCATATTAATAAGGATTAATATATAACTGTCAAAAGTTCATTTTTAGGAATCGGCAACTATGGTCATACATTATTACACTCCAGATATCCGTGTTATTTATCAATGTTTTTTAACAATTAACATTTTTTATTACTTATCGTATAACAGGACACATTAATCAATTCTAATATCAGTACTTATTTTCCTTTAAAAAAGTGAAAGCTCAAACAAATCGTATAAAAACAAGCGAATGGTGGCCAATACAAAATAGGCGTAATTTCCATCATTGGACTAAGTGAGAGGGAATCTGTTATCTTTTTTCTGTCGCTTTTTTCCATTTTCCATCACGTCTTTGTCCCACCCTCTAGAAAAGAGGGCAGAAAATACTCGGCCGGTGATTCTTGATACTTTTTAAAAAATATTAAATGTCGTATACCTACGAAGGAAAAAATACCGAGTTTAAATGCGTTGGAGTGCGAATTAAATCAGCTTCAGATTTGGTGTCACCTGGACTTTTTTATTATGCATAAGAAACTAGTAATTATTGTTACTAGTCAGTGTTACTTTTGTTATGTTTTTTTGTGGTGCTGTAAGTAATTCTGATCTCCACATGTCATGATATTTTTCTATCTAAATATTTCTAGGTCAGATAAAGTAGAAGAGAAAAGTAAAATTAACTAAAACGAGGATGATACTGAATGGAGATCATACAGGGTTATCTAAACAATATTTTTTCCTGTGATTAAGTTAATAGCTTGTATATATTATATTTTATATGGTTTAACAGTATGGAATTATTAATCTTCTAAAACAGCCGATTATGCACATTAATCTGAAAGCATATCTTTGTTGTTCTTAATTGATGTATTTGCGCGGCCCTTGTATTATTATATTATATAAATATTGTAAATACTTTTGTAAGTTTATCACAAAGTAAGTTTTTGTATTTAATGTCCTTATTAAGTAGGTACATATGCATGAACGAGCAATAAAATGAGTTATATTAAAAATAACAATATTCCTACCTTTTATTATTATGTTTATAGCATTAAATGCCTCTTCTATGTTCAAATGAATCATTGCATAAGAAGACGGAAGTTACTAAAATGAAAATTGTAAGCAATAATAAATATTTATTAAATAACCTTGTAGTTTTGGCGCGTCGTATTGCACCGTGCACTTTACTTTGTATTTTGTAATGACTTTTACGGCGTCATAAATTTCTAATGATGTAAGATCATTTCTGTGATCAGCATGGCTACATGCTATAATTTATCTGTGAGACAAAAGCTTTCATTTACTTATTATCGTTTCATCATAACCTATGTCGTAAAAAATACCTTAGGCCGTCAATCTACAAATATAATTATAACTATCCGCTTATTGTACTTTTGTGCCCAAGACCTACGAGTATAAAGGTGCATGCAGACCAAAAGAGCATTCGCTGTTCTATCCCCCACTCTACGAAATCAACAAATCACGTTTCATGTAACGATCGAATTTCGTAGAGTAGGGGGATCGAACAGCGAATGCTCTTTTGGTCTGCATGCACCTTTACGAATAATTATCAAATATATTTCAAAAACTTTTTTGCTTGTTGTTTGAATTAAAAAATGTGTTTTTTTATAAAGTATCAAGATATGTCCAGCCCAAAGTGAAGTATATTTATTTACAGAACGAGACGGAAAAAAGGTTGTTCCGCGCGATCGGGTTTTATTTGATTTTTCCAATGTTTGCGTCGAAATTAGCGCCGGGCTCCTTCGTCTCGCCTTTTTTGTTTACATTTTCGTTTCTACCTTCGATTGTATGTTTAAATATTCTATTTTTGAAAATGTTTCGTTGATTTTTTATTAGCTCGGTTACTTAATTTTTTTGTTTCATATTTTTATGTAATAGTTTATATGTTATATAATATTCCTAATAATTTCGTTTGTGTCTATTATACGTATGTATTATGTTTTGAAAACTATTTCTTAAAAGTTTATCTTGACTAGTAGATAAAACTCCATTAAATGAATGTTTATCTCAAGATGGAGCAATTTTACGAATTGTTTGGAATTTTATGTTTCTTTTGTCAAAATTAAAACAATAAAACTATAATTACAATTCAAAAGAATAGAGCAACCTAAAATACGCGGTAATGTTCGAAAACCATTTTAGGTACAGGAAATACTTAGATGTTTACTATAGGTACGATAGAATTATTGAATTTCACTTTCAAACTTAGTGAATACTATTTATGATTTACAATCTTTGAAATAATACTGTCGAATTTGTTTAACCAAGTCTGCGGACTTTACAATAATACCATTCATTCATCCTCATCCTCATCTTCATCTTCGTCATAGTCTACTCGGAAATAAGACTTTCATAAACAACAACAAATACTACAAATTTCATTGAACAATAATCGTTGTAATTTTAATGAATGAAATACACCAAAGAAAACTTGAAGTTTGTGTGGGAGTAAAAAACTTACAATGGAAAAGGTTGAAGTCTGTTGTGATTATATTAATGTCTGAGCATAAAAGTTGGATTGGTAAGATAAATGCAGGTAGTATACAAGTTCCTTTGAATAACATTGAAATCTAAATAGACTTTTTGTCAGACTTAAAGGAAAAAATAGTACACTTTTTCATCACACTTGCCGACAAAAAAATAAGTCTTGAGACATAATATTATTAAATTACGTACTGACATTTCTATTACTCCCTAGGGAATTTCACTTTTCTATTACTCCCGCTATGCATGCAAGCAATGGAGCGCTTAGACAGCAAGTGTGATGAAAAACTTCTAATTGATTTAGAATGATGTGACATATTAAAAAAAACTTTTGAATCATAAGTGAAATTTCCGGACTCCGTAAAAAATCCTTAGTTTAAAAAAACTGTAAAAGTATCGTAACAAAGTTGTAAAACGATGGATGAAATTCGAAATTTAAAGTAAACTGAAGGTCAACCCTTCCGTTAAAAGAAACATAACTCGTTTTCTTTCAATCATCTCCCCTTTATTAGATTGGTGAGAAATTATAAGAAAAAATATCTTAAGGGCAATCCCTAAGTTGCACATGATTGAAGAAACAGATTACACTCCTTTTTTTATTTTTAAAATAGTGACTAGGTACACTTTTTGGTTTCTTTTTTTATGATACACTCAATTCTTTTGTGTGAAAATAATTTCGAAATGATGTTTGAAAGCCATTATGATGAACATTTTTATGATATTGTGTTCAACCAATTTCTTTTAACATTGTAACCAAGTAGGTATTTTATAAACATGTGAACTCTATATCTTTTTTTAATATTATTTGAAATGTTGGTATATATTACGACTATCACGAGTCATGATAGTTTCATTTGATTCATGTGATTGATAATCCAATAGGAAGACATACTTCAACGTATTACTTTTTAAATTTCCGTATACAATACAATACAAACCTCTTTATTGCACACCTCAGACGTAATAAAAACTAAAAGTACACAAAACAAAAAAAATACAAAAACCAGATATTATATCTGTATATTTTAAATCATTAATCAAACTCAACTATTCTTACGGTGCTAATCAAAATATATTTTAAAATCAACATAGAAAAAACGTGCAACTCAACCAATAGTCCTTTGTTTAAAAATACATAATTATTCTATATTATCTTCGAATAATCAATGTGCTCTACATATACTCTCAAGTATTTTAAAAACTCCACATAAATCATCCGAAAAATGGCCGCCATTTTGGCAATGCCCCACATCGCGACCACTCAAATAGTAATGCGAAAGAAATCCTCCCCCACCGGGGCGCAGATGTCGTGACGATTTTAGGGCAAAATGAGCTTTTGCCTAATTTATTTTTTGCCGCCTTCTTTTCCCTGGGCAAATATTGACATCATGCCCGGGAATAGTGTGGACATTCCGGGCTTTTTCATTTTATTTTTTTTTAATTTTGTCGACAGTGAATAGAATATTCGTTTTGACTTTTGTTTTGATAAATATACAGCTTATGGATTGTAAAATAGTCCAATGATCGTTTTATTTATAGAGTATATTACGATTACCCAAAGGCGAGTATAAGGACAGTCAGACGTTTTCGTTCGTCAAGAGTTTCTGTCCGTCATTGATTACAAATGGTACAATTGTTAGGTAAGGGCCTGTTTCACCATCTCTAAGTAAAGCTATCTGTCAGATAAAAATAACACGCTCTCTTTATTCTTCCAGGTGAAAGAAAGAGATAGTGTTATTGTTTATCTGACAGATAGCTTTAATTGGAGATTGTGAAACAAGCCGTTAATCGAATGAAAATGTTACATAACCTGACACTTAAAGAATTGATACTAAAAATGGTTAGGATATTGTAGTAGTATTAAATCATCGGGGATAGTACAATACCGAGTAACTACTAAAGCAGATAGAGTTCAAATATCAAACAATTGACACTCAAATTTACCCTAATTGATTTTGTTAGTTACGCGGTATTGCACTGTTCCCGACGAAATGACTTTATTGTACACATAATACTATGTTACAAACACAGTTATACAGAAATTTAGTTATAAATGCGAACTTATCTCTATAAGGGATCTTTTCCAGCTAATCTTTGAGAGATTCAGTGGATACTCGAAAATTTAAGTGGACAAACTCACATGATGCACAATAAACAATTAAAAATACACTATCTCAAATATGAATAGAATATACCATAATATTAGGCAAAATATTGTCTGGATTCATTTATGACTCACGTCAGCAAATAAACAAATAGATCGTATTTTTACAGGCCATTATTTAAAAGGGATCATTTATATGGTTAGTAAAATAGACCTGTAAAATGGGTCGTGTGGTGACGGCAGTAAAAATACATTTTGTCACTACCCCAACTCCTCCTGCGGGCGTCGTAAGAGTCGACTAAGGGATTGAAGTGTCACTGACCAATATTTGATAAAAGATTGATGATGGGCAGTAGCGACATCATAGTGGTCACATTACTGCGATCGCCAATCCGCGTGCCCAGCGTGGCGATTATGGGCATTTACCTCCTAATGCATCTCTGCGCATAGTTAATAGGAGAGGTCTACGTTCTGCTGTGGACTATCATAGGCAGATGATGTGATTTAAAAAAGTCCTAAATTCAGAAGAAAATAAAAGAAAAAGGCATGTCCACACAGTTCTATTTCTGAAGACGCTCCGAAGGCCTTGTTTGAGTTTTTTGCGGAACAGGACGTTCGGCCCGGCGATTAGGAAATTATATTGGGGGACATTTTCTTTTTCAGATTGCTTATTAAATCGGGCTTATTCCTTAATAGTCTTGTTATATTTGGCTCGAATAAATTAAAGGAATATTGTCGTTGAGATTGCCAATAGCCATATGTGTAAATTCATAGTTAAAAAAAACACTATACCTAATGTAATTTGAATTGATTTTTCAGTTCCTGAAACTGTGCACATAATGGAATTGGCAATCTCAACGACAATATGAAAGTTTTTAATTTCGATATGTTGCATTAACCTATTTAATGCGTAATAAATTGTATAGGAAAGCACTACTCGCTACCGAAAATTCTAAATAAAAATGTCATATTATGAAGTAAGAATCCCACTCATTTTAACTTTTAATCTAACTTCACTATTCTAATTACACTAATCTAATATAATATAGGAACAGTCGACTACATAAATTTATCTACTTTTGGACTTCATTAAAAATAAAATAAATAAATAAAAATACATCTCTTTGTAATTAAATTCAATGAAATGTTTAGTGTTGCTACAAGATAGTATTTTACTTTACTCTTTAACCCAGACAATTTTTCCACTGTATTTACTTTTGCTGTTCTGTATTGTGTGCTTTATGTGAATAAAATTTTATTTTTTTCTTCTTCATCTATTCTAATTGACTGTACATCTAATTTTGTGAAAACGACCTCATCTTATTACGTACAAAATAATGGGACCATGTCAAATCATAACATGGCTCAAAAATTCCGTTAATAAAAGATTACTCAACTTTAATCAAATTAATAATTCCTAAACGAAGTGTGAAAAAAAGCGGTAATCAAAGAAAAAACAAAGAACAAGAATCCGACGATGCGTCAAAAGAAACAAAAAGTCTCTCCAATTAGCTTTTATTACTTTTACAAAGAATATAATTAATTGCCGATATTAATTGTAACCTTTTTTGTCTTTACTTCGCCTATTGTGGACCATATGGCATTTTAGGGTTGTTTTTGTGCATCGGAAGGGTTGCTTCTTAAGTTTTGATTATGCTTGATGTGTGTAATTAGGTTCTTTATAATGACAGTTCAATGATTTTCTGTTGTATCAACATTCATTATGATTAACGTTAAATTTAACTTTTTTCTTCATGGGAACGAATGTCTATAAACATTGTAGGTATTGGATAAAAATTATAATTTTACTAGTATGACAAAGTGTCGTATCAGCGTGTCAAAGTGCTAGCACAAGATAGAGAGGGCTGGAAGTTACTCCACCGACAAGAAAATATCTCTTAAGTTTATGATGATGATGATGATGATGATGATGATGATGATGATGATGATAACAAAGAATGATATACGTACTTAGCACCTACAAAGACTTTGGTGTATCTACTTTTTGAATAGGTCCATCAATTACACTTATCACACAGAAAACCGACCACGCGAAAACCTATTTTTGAACTTATCAAATCGGAGATTCTATTTGCTAGCATTTTTTTGGAATTTATATTTTTTATTTATTTATCATATTGGCAATCAAATACACACATTTAGTTTTGTATGAAACCGAAGATGATCGTTGAATTATCTTCGAATTTAATCTATCAACTTCACGCGTATTGCAATATCATAACAAAACTTCACACGTATTTTCTTCACATCCATTACTAATTGCATTACAATATACTTTTTCCAACAAAAACCCATAGACAAGCGTCGCAAATCGAGGTCGCCATTTGTAAAACAAAGATGGCGCTTTACATCACAATTAACGTGGCATAGACTAGAAAACAATATGGCGGAGAAAAACAGGCTTCCTGTTTCTAAATGACATACTTGAGAAAAACATTTGCGTCTTATTTCTTTATAAGTCCATTTTGTTCTCTCTTTTATATGAAAACGTGACAATGCGAAATACTACTTAGGACTTTTATTAATTTTTCCTATTTTAGCGTTACTCTTTATGAGATTAGATTTATTAACGAGTGTATGTAGGTTCTTATTAATAGAAATACTTTAGTAGTATGATTTAATTTATTATTATTATTGATTGAAACTAAACTAACAGGGTTTTTGATAAATTGTCCATACTTTGGCATTAAACATAAAGACAGAATTTTGCATGTAGGTACTTTTATATGAATTATTGATTTAAACTTATGGTTAGTGACAAAGTGGGACGTTTTATCAAAGAGGTTAAAAATGTTTGACGTCCTACAAATAAAAATAATCCCTTGCCACCTCTGTATAGCTATTAGCTACTACCTATCAAAAGAAAGCTTAAACCAACAACATCATAAAACAACCTAATACTTACTTCAATACCTATAATTATATGGCACTAAAAAGTTTAATCCAAATTTGATCCAAAAACCGGAAAACAGGTGGCGTCGAGCCGACCATAAAGTCTTAAGCAAAAAACCGGAACACGGTCATCAATAACTTTACCGATTTTTTACCGAGATTTTCGGTAACATCTGAACACAACAGATGCAGAGCGTGCTTTTAAAAAAAGAAGCGAAAGTAATTATAAACACATTACGGAACATTTCTTTATCTCGTTTTTAAATCAGTGCAGTACCGAAAACAATTTTGTTACTTCGCAATAAAGTTTGAAATCAGAACGCGAAGAGATAAGAGTTCGTCAAAATTACTAAATTACTGGCTAGAAACAAAAAGAAAAAGAAACAAAGCCGCGACACTACGAATAATTCAAATTCAAAAATGGAATACCGCAAACAACACGAAAACTCGCTCTTTCGTTTTTAAATCCCTGTGGCGTCCTTTTGTTTTTTTCGCAACTTGCTACTTAAGTGTTCTTTCATTCAGCCAAAGCCGTTTCTTTAATTACTAACAAAGAATGGGGCTTTTATTTTTATAATTTAATTACGACAATAGACAATAGAAACAATTAGTGATTGTGACGTACTAATTACCATCCCGTTATTGTATAAAAAGTTGCACATGACAAAACTCTTACAATCAAAACTTGTAGGTCCAAATAATAAACCTTAAATCAAGAAAGCAATACCTTTTCGTAATACCTACATAATTCCCATAAAGCTTGGAACATTATTGTCAATTATTGACAAAAACCTTTACTCGATTTAGCAAATTTCGTGGCCGTGTAAACAGTTAAAATAAGCGCTCACATAGACGTCATTCCAATTCGAAAACGGCTTAAGTAACCCGTGCGACTAGGAACATAGGCCCTTTCAGAATGACAGGGTAGGGTAGACCTAAGTGCACCATTATGTTATTATAGGCATCAAAATTTTGCCAGCTAACGGTGCGGTACTCGCAAACCAGTTTGCCCGCGTATGTGTTCGATGGTCAAACGTTTAATTTGTTTTGTTTTAGCTCTTTATCATAAACAATGTCGGACAAAATAGGCGCTTACCTAATCAGTCAGTTAGATTTTTTTGTAGAATCTTAAATATCTTACCATAATTCGATTAGTCATATTTTGTTAAGTAGGGCTTTGATTTGTTAGCAGCAGGGACATAGATCATGTTTGTTCCGCAAGAACCCAGGTTCTTAATATCTTTCGATATCATCAGATAACTTATTTCTTAAAAGAAAAAATCAGAAACTCGTCGACTCAGGTGTCCAATTCCAAATCCATTATTCCCTCCCCTTTAACCTCCGCGAAAACTCAAGTTTTTTCACTTAATTTAAACTGAAAAGATACTTGAGATAATTACTCTTCGGGCCTTTTCAATCGAACCCATTTTCTTCGGAAATTCCTCAATTTTTTGAAGACGCCATTGTGAGTAAAGAATCGGTAATTAAAATTCAATTTTGGAACAATCGAATGTGTAAGAGGTTATGACGCGGTGCATCTTAATTGGATGAATAATTTTGGCGGCAATTTCGTTAATTCGCCCGTTTGTCTATGGCGTGATTTTTTTTAATAATTTAGGGTTGGGCTTTGAGACGTAATTGACTTCCGTTTATTTGAAAGACTGCTTCACATCTGTCTTGGAATTTATTTATGAAATAGGTATACGTTTGGGCACAGTTGCACCAAAAAATTTCAATGATTGTATATTATTTTGGCAGGGAAATAATACTGCCGTAAAGCTTCTACGCATGAGGTGTTTCCTGAATAATAATGGTAGCATCATTCAAATTGGTCACGTTGGGTCAAAAAAACTGACAAACATAGGGTTAGATGTACCTGTGAAAATAATAGCAGTAATGCAGAATTAGCATAATAATAGCGTTATAATAATGGAGTATTATTTCGGCCATTGGACAGCTGCTGGGGCATTGTCCATCGGAATTTGAATTTTGATGCACTTTTGTCTAAAGGTCACCCTTCGTTCCATACAATTGTATGCGGAAGACAGGGGATTCCGTATGGCGAGTTGGGTCGTTTGAGGTCGTCTGCTTGCATATTTAATTATTATTATATTGTTAAGGATTTGGCACTGTTTTCTATCAATGTGCGCTAACTTATAGAACAACATTTTGAGATTACAAAATAAAAGTAAAATAATGATCATGAAGAAAGACATTAAAAATAGAAGTTGAGAAGAAACCTCACAAATGTCTCTCAGGCAAGCAAAATAAGAAACAATATTAAATCAAAAAGATAGTGGATAAAGAAATAAGAAGCGAAGAAGAAACAAGACTTGCTAAGTTTTAATGAGTTTTATAATTTCGCTTGGTATCTATCTATAGGTACTTACTACTAGGGTCCAGTAGCCATGTGGTGGTCTAATGTTTCAAAAATATCTAACACTTTAACGTTTAATAATGGTTAAACATGTATGGATATACATATTGTCCGCGGATCCATATTTAAACAAAACTCAGCCAAATTAATAATAATGAAATAAATACAGATTGACGTGACCCTTCGGACTTAAAAAAACAATGCCAGGTAATCAAAGGGTTGAAATAATAGAAACAAAAAATTATCCAAAGGGTCGCTGCAATGATTTATAAATAAGTATTGTGTTACACTATAACAGTTCATTTTATTGTCAACGACTTGATTGAGAACGAAAATAGAGATTACCTTTTTTATCTTATAGACAATTTTGTATCAAATTGCAGATTAAATACGTACTACGAAATAAAATAATGTAAGATATGTATAACACATATTTTAAGGTATACTCTGATACATAGATACATACAGGTATTCTGTATATCTCTAATTTAAGCAACAAATTGTAACAACATGTCTAGCAGGTATAACATAAAACTGAATTCTCATTTTAAAACTTTCATTCATTTTCGCCAGCCAGAACTCTAAAAGCTCATTCCAAATTTAAAATTCGCAATTATAATTCAAAACGTTAAAAACTAGCGGAAACATTTTAAACTTCGTTCCAATCCCGAATTCCCAATTCAACGGACTGCAGTAGAATTTTTAAATTTGGAAGCCAGAGCGACACATTTAAAAAGTTAAGCTAGGGAGGGGATGAATAAAAATAATCGGCGAGTGATGCCAACCTCTCGCTGTTCACACGATCTTAGTTTGTTAGGGTTGTCACTAGTTTCGTCTACGATTTTTGTCTATGAAAAATTCTTAAGTCTGATATAAAAACTATTAACGGAGCATACATTTTGTTATCAACCACTCGCAATCGTTCAATGAGAAATTTATTATGTAGATAGACGCAATAATGTATCCTTAGTTATAGATACGGAGTATTGCAATACATATAAACGTGTAGTAAAAATAAGGCCCATAATGCAAAACAGGACGTAAGTAGGTAGCGAAATGTTTGAGGGAATTAAGGATCAATGTTCTTAAAATGATCATTCTTTATAATACTACGACTATTGTACTTTGTCAAAAGCTTTCAAGACCTCGAAACACGTGCAAATGTTGCAGATCATGGATCAGACATGTTTACCTATTTAAGCATTTATCTATTACATATAGTACCCAACACAAGCAAGCACAAACCAAGCATTGATTGAGCTTACCATGTTACAGGTCAGTTTTTCGAAGAACGTGTATGATATTAAAGTATCTCAATAGTCAAGTCAACACTCCGTCCAATAATACAACGTAAAAGCGCGCGGCAACCCTCACAGACACTCCCAACTTTAGCAAAACTTGCCAAGAGAGAGTTTTGTTCTTTTTGCATTTTTCTCTTGTGCAAAACCGTTTTATTTTTTATTCGCTTTTCCGAGGAATCTTCTGGAAACGTTGTACCCTTTTCAGAAGTTGGCTGGCTATCTTTCTCAACTTGACTGCCTGGCGGAAAGGAATGGAGTGTACTTTGGAATTTCTTTCGTTCTTTAAATAACTGTTATTGTATCTTTACTTATGATTGATGTCTTGTATTGTATGGATATTATTTGAGGAAAATCCGTATTTTATATAATTAATTTGTTGGATTATTGATGTAATAATCAAAATGTTACCAATTCGCCACGTCTAAAGTTGGTATGTTTTGATTGCCTTTTTTCATGAGAGTAGGTACAGTCAGGGGCATAAATATGTATACACATTTTTGCTTATGTCTGACCATAAGGCCTAAAATTGTATATATGATTATGCCCTTGGCTGTACTAACATAAGTGTATACGATTTATAAACATTTGAGCTGCTATGACTATGTGTTTCAAAGTTTATTTTCAAATATTACGCCAGAATAAACGATTATTTTTACATAGTGTACTTTTGAAAATTAAAATAAGTGATACCGAACTAACCTAATTCTCAAATAATGAAATTGGGTACCAATTGATTAATATCGATGATTAAAAACTGATGTCCTGGTGAAGCAGGAATCCGCTGAGTGTGGATGATACAGGACGGGTCATTGTGGCAATCTTTGGGGGAGGCGTATGTTCAGCAGTGGACGTCTTTCGGCTGATATGATGATGATTAAAAACGCCGATAAGACAGCCTTACCGCCTTCTCTTTCTGTTCAATCTATTAATAGTTTAAGAAGCGTGCTCAAGTTTGTTGCTGTCATAAGTGCTTTTATAGTTCCTGTTAAAGATTAAAATGTATCGATGCGTTTTACTATAATGTAAACGTTTACTATGATTAGTGCTTAAAAGATAGTTCTTGAACGAGCCTCGATATTTTATCTTTGTAATTGCCAGTATTTAGTTTAACTGCAACATTCTGCTTATACTTTTGCATGACATACTTGTTTCATTTAAGCAATGGTTTTTTTACAAGTGATTAAAGAATAATTATCATTTTAAAGTACAGGTATATTAATTCAAGCCTGTTTAAGTAACTTAATAAGTTCAGTCAGTAAGTTATTTGCTAAAACATGATAAAGTATACAGGTCTTCCTTAAATCTATTGATTTCGTTTTAAAATTGTATCACAAGGCCGGCTCTAAAGAATCTCTGTTCGAAACTCTTCAAGTTTTTATTTGACCACTGAAGCATTGCCGAGATAGCGGCGGTGAAAATTAAAAAAAAAACGTAAAAAAACCTTGGAGTTTCCCTTGAATGTTTAAACGTGGGATTGTTTTAAACAAGTTAAGAGTTGTTTTTTAATTCGGTTTGAGTTCGGTTGTTTTAAGTGTGGGTATTGATAGGATTGAATTGTTTTTCTTTACTATTGTTTTATGGAGTTTGATATTGATATAATTCTTCACGATTTTCAAAGAATATTTCTTCAAGCTTTTGCCTGTTAAATCTATTAAAATTGACGTGTCGGTTTGATTTCATTATATAAAACGATAGGAAATGTTTTTTTATCTAGAAATTTCCGTGTTTTGTTCAATTATGTAAAGGTACCTAGTTTTACTTCTTTAGGTAAGTTTATTTTTATTACTTGTAAAATTGTTTTATGAATATACTATATTACATTAGTTATACCAATAAGGGCCTGTTTCACAATCTCCAGTTAAAGCTATCTGTCAGATAAAAATAACGCGCTCTCTTTATTCTTCCAGGTGAAAGAAAGAGATAGTGTTATTTTTTATCTGACAGATAGCTTTAACTGGAGACTGTGAAACAGGCCGTAAATGTAATAAATAGTTGCATCAAATTAAAACCGTCTATAAAAAACAAGCAACATTTCCACTCAAAATATTAACCGGAATTGTAAACTATAAACTATATACACACGAAACAAAATGGCGGCCATATCCATTGAAAATGTCAATACGAACAAAATTCACCCGCGCGCAGGTGTATGCCGTCATTTTTTCCGTGCCCACTGCCCACCCCAAAATAGTTGGGGTGGAGGGGGGAGGACCCCACCCCGTAGGGGGAGGGGGTGCACTCCGTGTGTGCACGCATTTTATGCCTAATAATTTAAATTTTCGCTCGCCCGTAAATTATGTATGGTTTAATTACGATCGCACATTATTTACTGGTATCGACTTATCTTTATTTCGTATTCGGTAATGTTCCTGTAGGAATTATTTAACTTGTTTTGGGTTTGAGGCAGTTTTTGAGAAGTGATCGATTATTTTGGACTAGCAAATGTTGAGGAGTATTAAACATAACCTACTACCCATATTAAGATACCAAAAATACCTTAAACTCATCTCAGGTTAGTGGTAGTAGATCTGTTGTAATAATGAGAGTTAAGACAATAACTACATTAATACATATATCGAAGCACAAAGGCGGACTTACGTCTTTAAATCCTTGTTATGTTACATTTGACCAAATAATTGTTGCGTTATATACTGCGATATATTTAATATGTATACATATAGGTAGTGTTTTTTTTATTGGTAATCATTTTAAAAATAAAACATTATTTTAATTTAACTGATATATGTATATACTCCATTTCTTTATCGATTCGACTAAAGTCATATAACATTATTAATAACGATACCTATTTTAAATGTAAAACTAAAAATCACAAAAGAGATCAAAAACAGCGAAAACACGCGAGATTTATTCGAATACAAGTCAAAATGGCGCGTAAGTCTGCGTTCTAATTTCAAAAATAAATTCGCTACACGCGTCGACGGTTTTAAAATCGACGCGATGCATTCCGAATGCAATTTATTATTTTCAAATTTCGAATTCGTTTCGTTTGCGGCCGGTAGTTCGTTTGTTTTCGTTATTCGAATTTTGTGTAACGGTATTGGTTGTAGACCGCTATTGATAGATTTGTTTCAATCTATATCGTTATTAAAAATAAAACTGTTACTTTTTCGGTGTAGATACAACATACACAGTCTGTTTGATGCTTATAAAAGTTGCCGAAGTGTCATATAAGTGTGGCTTTTAAAGCTTAAATAATAAAAACAGAAATATTCAAGTTAAACGAAAGCATACATAAAATTAGCATTTTTGCATTCATTCAGTTGGAAATAACCGTTTTTCTGGCGTAAGCCTAGAATGCTTTATGCCTACGCGCATGCTGTAGGAAGTACTTTTGTATGTAAATGCTTGCGTAGGCGCGCTGCAAACGAACAGAGGGTTTTCCTTAATTAAGATTCTTGTCTATGATTTTTTTAAGTTAGATTTTAGGTTAAGATTATTAACCCTTAAACAGGCCTGGCGATTTATTCACTTTCGTATCCTGATTTCGGTAGATAATAGCGTCAATAAAAAACTAATTTCTTGTTTTTTTTTTAGAAACATTATTTCCGAAAAAAAGCCCGGTGGTCAATATACGCCCTGTGCTCGTCACCAGGAGGCCTACGTGTTCCGTATGTGGCCACTGCCCTGCTGGCGATACATTGAAGTTTTAAGGGGTAGTTGTTATGTTTACATGTAATTATAAGACCACAATAAAAGTAAGAAAAAAGGATATTTATTTTTATACTCAAACGCCATTTAGCAAAATCCGCTTCAAAACTTACTTATAATTATATACTTACAGTAAGTCTTGAGATGTTTAGTGGGTGGACCTACATGATATACAGTAATGAACTAACCCTTAAATTTCACATAAATGCCCAGCCGGGCAGTGGTCACATACAAACCACTTGTACCAAACCGAAACGGGCAGAGGTCATATAGGGCCCACAAATTTTAAGAGCAAAAATTTTAAGTAAAAAACTATTACTGTGACCATTAATGACATACTACACTTACATTACCTTTTATACTACCAAAATAAATCAACACATAGCACTTATCGTAATTTTTTTCGACACAATAATAGTATTTATCTGGAGCAACACACAAAATCTGCCAGTTTTTCGTTTTTTGAATTTGACAACTAAAACGTCAAAGAAATTTGTTCTGACACATCGATTTTGGGTGCGTTCACAAATCTGTCAGTTTATAGACTATACGTCAATGACATTTAATGACCGCTACAAGCGTTTTGCTCGTCAGAAAAAAATCTTTTGCTAAGTGGTCGCTATGAGATCACGACCTGGTTAAGGGTTAAATTAAACATTAAAATGACGATCAAAGCGTGTTTATAAATATTATTATCTGCGTAAATATTTTAAAAACTATCTCAGAAATAAGTAATATCTCTTTAATCATGTTTTATTATTGGTGTTTACATGTTGTTAAATACAGATAACAGAGAAAAGCTAGATTTTATTTTCTAAATGGGTAATATTTTATCGTGAAATATAGGAACCTGATACATATTACTCATAATATAATCAAAATATTTGTAAGCTATAAAAATTCTGCTATCTAACTACCGGTATTAACATCAACATTTTTAAATTAACTATTGTGTGTACAATATTGTAAGAAAATTTCTAACATAATTAGTATAATTAATATAATTTTATCAAAAAATATTTGTACCTGTACATTTTGTCATTTAGTACCATTATTAATTTTATCGATATAACAAAATATGCAAACAACTAAATTTTACAAAGATACACGAAATACCCATGTCTGCATACAAAAATGTAAATACCACACAATCTAAGATACCATCCTTTAGGCCATCGTACATCGTCCTAACTGTGCTAAGGCAAGCGCCTTTCCCTTCCATTTATTCATAGAGAAATAACAAAAATAACCATAGACAACATCCAACATAACGAGACCCGCTGCGGCACAAAAAAC